>SJYV01011725.1:531533-620503 GCA_006410875.1 Neotragus pygmaeus
CACGTCTCCTGCATTGGCAGGCGTATTCTTTACCACTGAGCCACCAGGGAAGCCTTAAGCACGGGTTTTGTTGCAATGTGCAGAGTTCATCAAAGATCGGTATAGCTCCTTGGATTAGAAGCGCCCGGGGTGCTTGGTTAGGCTACTTTCTGGCCCCATCCAAGACCTGCTGAATTAGAATGGCTGGGGCTGGGACCCCAAATGATTCTGAGACCCCATTGCTACACTGCCCAGCCCCTCCTCACCCTTCTTTTTCAAGCTTCTTGACACGAGAAATTTCCCATGTGCCATGCTCACAGCTGGCATTTGGTGTGAATGAAGGGGTTGTGAACCCACTGGATATGGAGGACTGTCTCTTACAGAGAGAGAGGCTGGAGTCCAGCAGGGCCATTTGTGACTGAGTATGATGAAAATTTCTATGGCCATTTTTCTTTCAAGCTCCTTCCTGGAGTGAACTGCCACTTTTGTCAAATCCAGGACCTTTATTTTTCCTTTGAACCACCGTGCAGAAAGAAAAGGATGGCATCAGGGTGTCTTTTGTTTGGAGGAGCATCTGAAGGAAGGCTGTGGCACTTGCTCCTTCTCCATGTCCCCACAGTGTCATTTGTGTAGTCTTGCCTTCCAGAGGTTAATTGCAGTGGCCCTGAATGAGCCTTCCTGCCTGGTCCCTGGACCAATTTTAATTATCATCCTTTGCCTGTGTGGATAGAGGAGACGAAAGAGGATCAGCTAGCTGGTCTGCTGCCTGTAAAACGGACCTAGAAACAGCAGTTCACACAAAAGCCCCCTTTGTGTCTTCTGTGTTGCCAGGCCCACCAACAAAAGCTGGATCTTAACAGATTTTATTGTTTGTTTTGGAAGAAATAGTTCATCCTCAGTCTGGGGAACCATTAAGTAGCTGCTGTCGGGGTTTTTTGTTTGTTTTGTTTAGTTTCTGTTTTATTATATTATTTTAAAGTTTTGACTCTTATAGCTTTATACTGGTGGGACTGGCATGAATCACAAACAAGTGAGCATTTCTAGACTCCCATATATTATTTGCTGATCTGCAGCCAGTCAGGAGCCATCAGTAAGTGTCAGACAGCAGAACTGGTAGGTGGTCTTCGTCTGTGTTTTCCTACCCTTGTGCTGCATTCAGGAAGAAGTTTGATAAATATTCTCATATTATAAGGGTTGAGTTGTCCTCGTAGTTTTAATTTGGGGCCAATATTGGAGGCCTGGAATTGTACGAGTGGAGGCTAGAGGGCATATAGCAGAATTTATTGTGATGTGCAGTTTGCAGTTATTGCCTTGGTCTTTTTCCCAGCTGGAGGTCCTAGGCAATAGAACAGCACATTTGTAGGGAGAGAGTGCAGTCCTGGCATTCTCAGGGATCTTCGGGGTTTAAAATTTGGTTTACATCCACTGCTATTACTTACACAGAGGCGAATATTTGTGCTTGGTAACAAGTTGCCTTGGTAGCCTGGAAAACAGATTCTTTTCTGAAGAGTGGAAACACAAGACTGTTTGCTTTGATGGCAGTTCTGGCATGCCTCTCTAAAGAAGACTCCTTGAGAGTCGTGATTAAATTACAGTCGTTTCCTCACTTACTAGTCCCCAAATTTGCCATGCACTTGGCAATACCATGTCTTTGCTCACATCTGCCTTCGGCTTGGCAAGCCTGACTTCCCCTGGGCTATTTGGAATACTCCTATTCATCCTTTAAAGCCTCACTTAAACCTCATCTCTCCTGAGTCTTATTTCAGACTCATCACCTCAGCAGAATTTGTGTTCCTCTACTACTTGGTACATCCTGGCGCTCGTCACATTGGCTTATAGACGTCTGTCTTGTTATGAGCTTGTCTTTCCTGAGATATGCTCCCCAGCAGGGGAGGGACCAAAGTGGTGCTTTGTCACTTACCAGCTGTGTAACCTTGGAAAAGTTACGTAACCTCTCTGTACTTAGTTCCTTCTTCTATAAGGTGGGAATAACAGTGGTAGGTCTATATATGAGATAGGTTGTAGCAGGCCTAAGTTTTGCATTATTACCATATTACCATGTGCATTTTCAAAACTTATTGCTTGGTCAAGATTCAGTGGGTGTGTATGTAGGGGTTGGGGAGAGGGTTTATTATTGTTTTTTAAAAATGAAATTTCCAGAACTCATAGTAGGTAGAAAAACCCCAGTCAAACTCAAGAAACCTTGTTGGCAGATTGTGGAAGATAGAAAAAGAATCCTTCAAACCCTCTCATCTCTACTCATCTGTCCCTTTCTTATTTCCTCCTTTTCTCTTGTATCTACCGTCTCTGCACAAGTGGAAAAATACAACTGATTTTGCCCCTGCACTTTCTCTGGGTGGAATCTGGTGGAATATTGTTTGGCAGATATGCTAACAAGCGGAAATACCCAATGACTTATCAGAAAACATCAGACTTAAGACAGTCACGATTTCCAAGGCTAGTGTTGCTGTAGCTGATGCTTTAATCCCTAAGAAGAATTTGTTTTTAGTTTCAGAGTTAGTCACAGGTCCAAAAAAATAGGCATGAAGGCGGTAGTCCCAAGAGTGTAGAGGGACAGAATGCTAATTTGTGCTTCTTACTAGATGATATCCGGAGCTATGCATAATATAAATATTTTTCTGAGGGTTTTCTCAGCTAAATGTATTTTTACTGCTTTGACCCTCCTGCAATCAGATAAAATTGCATTTAACCCAGCTAAACATAAAGTTTCACACTTTGCAAGCTTAATAAGGCTGTTTGTTAGAAGTTTTATTTTTGTAGCAAGGAAAAAAGATTTTCTCCAGCCAGACCCATTACCAATAACCATCTAGTTCTGGAATTTGAGTGTGTTGCTTACTGCCTGGCTCAGTGGTAAAGAATCCACCTGCCAATGCAGGAAACGCAGGAGATACGGGTTCGACCCCTGGGTCGAGAAAATCCCCCGGAGGAGTAAATGGTAACCCACTCCAGTATTCTTGCCTGAAAACTCCCACGGACAGAAGAGCCTGGCGGGCTACAGTCCATGGTGTTGCAAAGAGTCAGATACGACTGAGCAATGGAGCATGCACCCATTGTCCCCACCACCTTCCAGACAGCCGACTCTGGTAACGGAGCTAAGAATCGAGGAAAGGGAGGGAAAATAATGCAGACACGGCAGCGGTAAGCAATTGAGAGTGGCGAGGCAGTTCACAGAACTGACAAGCAGTGTGATACCCGGCGGAGTTGCAGTGTCTGCTGCTGTAGGATTCAGGGAGATTACAAGTCAATCAGGGTGATTTAGGGGAAAACAAACTGTGACATGGTTCATGTTTTCCCCCAGATGTTTTTCTGTTTTCTCTCACACACCCAAATTGTCCAGTTAATTAAGGAAACACTGCAGTGGATTTCTTTGAAGCTTTTGCTGGCTGTGAGATTTGAGAGCAAGATTGTATATCTCCATGATATATAAGAGGGGGAAACAGCTCTTTCTCCTATTTATAGGAGCTCTCAATTCTGGCATCAGTATCTCTTCCAATCTGCAGCTAGGGTCCTCACAGTGGGGCAGAAAGGAGAGCCTAGCAAATCTGCTTCCTTGGTGATGCAGGTATCCCCAGTTAGTCAACAGTTTCAACTTCTCCCCTATCTGGATGCATCCCTCAAGTCTCACCCAGAAAGAGTAAAAAGGCCTTATTTCAAGATGTGTCTCTCTTGCTATTGTTCCATCCTCAGGCTCAGTTTGAATTGTCTGTAGAGTGCCTTGTGCAGAAGCATTCAGGAAGCATCAGTTGATGAGATCATTTCTTCCCTGTCCTTTCTCTCCTCTCCTTTTCCCCTCACTCGAAGCGACAGGATGTGATGGGAAAAAATAGGCTTGGAGTTGGTCACTTCTGCCACAAGCTCTGTGACTTTGACCAGGCTAATTAATCCTTTTGGACCTTTGTATTCTCATGTGTAAAAGCTGTGAGGGATACTTGAGAATAAATGAAGCAGTATATGTAGAAATACGATTACAGTACACAAAGTAAATGTTTTGTCAGTTTATTTAAATTTAGCAAAATTACTGAATGTCTGGTATATGTAGTGCTGCCCTTGACTTTGAAGAGTGTACCAAGATAAATGAGAGTGCAGCGTCTGCCTTCACAAAATTTGAGTTTTTCTTAGCCCATGCAAGAGATGGAACAGTGATAACCAGGTATCAGAGGAAGGAAAGGGCTATCTGCTTAATTTTTGAACCAGACTTGGGGTGAGGCATGCCATATAGTTTCATTTAATCTTTACAACTCATTCCCATTTCCTAAGTGAAGAAGCTGGGGCAGTGAGAGAAAGGATGCACCATGGGTATGCAGCAGATCTTGTCGACCAGTATAGGTTTACTTATTGGCTGCGACTTGGAAATTTATTACCAGGTAGATAATCACTTCTTGATTATTAGGTGTTTCTGTTTCCTTACTTATCTTCCTCGGGGTGCTCCTGGGTTCCCCAGTGGCAGTCACTGTGTAAGGGCACACATTGTGTCAGAAGGTAGCATGAAGTGGTGTAAACATTGTTTCATCTAAGAAGGAAGCTTGGATTTTGCTTCTGCTGCCACTGCTTAGTAAACGTGTGGTCTTGGCCAGGTCACTAATCTCTTGAATATCATCTGTATGACATGGCTACTGAAAATTTCTTGTAAGTGGTATGTCGTTATATGAATCAAATGAGAGAAATAAAATTGCTTTTTAGGCATTATACATAATAAAACATAAGGCATTTTATTAATGTTAAGATTCTTTTTGAGAAGAGGTCAGAAGTTCGTCAAAGGTAATAGTTTCATAAAAGCTTGTTTATGGAAGCTTAGAAGTGGTTTGAGTTTAACCTGAAGTTTTGAGATCAGTGTCAAATACGGCAAATAAACTTCCCAACTGAATATCTCTTGGTGCTGTAGTCGAGGAATGTGCTCACTTGAACGAACTTGTGACTTGAGAAGGCATTTTCGTAAGGTGTTTCAATACTCTAGAAGTAGAAGGAGCACATGACTTGATTTCAGAAGGCCTAGGTTCAAGTGCTAGCATGTAACTCGCTCACTGTTACCTTGGATTTTACCTTGCCCCTTAAGCTTCAATCTAAAGTTAGGGATAATGAGGCCTGCTGTTTCTTTGCCTCCAGGTCAAAGAGATCTTGGGATGGGAAAGCACCCTGAAGACCACAGTGGAGGCTGTTTACTTTACTTGTTCCATAGAGAAGGGGGTACAGGAGTGGGAACGTTTTGGGGACCATCCTGTGACATGTACCCCTTTCTCTTGCTTCCCTGATGCACAGGTGGACGGGCAGGTGGTTGCATTGCTCGTGCAGAATCTGGAGCGTCTGGACGAGTCTGTGAAGGAAGAGGCGGACGGCGTCCACAACACTCTGGGTAAGGGGGAGAGTGGCCAGCACTTTCTGAGTTTTTGTTTGTTTTGGAGGTTGGCACTCATTTCCTTCTTCCTTTGTGACAGAGTTAACAGCCAGAGGGTTTTCCTTTTTTCTACTCCCAAACTGCCTGTTCAGAAATGAAGACCCTTGTGTAAATTTCATATAACTGCTGCTTTGGTTGGGCTTGCAGGTAATAAAAGCAGAAATCCGCTAAGTAGGTGACCTTCCCGGACAAAAACGGCTGGCTTCTCTGAATAGGCCTTTGCCTCTGCCTCTAAATGAAGCCCATGCAGGATGGATTCTTTTTTTTTCCCTTTGGAAAGTATGTATTTTAGGATTTTTGAATCCCCTTCTATTGGTTTTTCTTCCCATTTCTCTTCAGTGGAACTATAAACTTTTGAACCACTGTGTATAGTAGGCATACCTCATTTTTTGTGTGTGTGCTTTATTGTGCTTTGCAGATGTTACATTTTTACAAATTGAAAATTTTTGGCAATCCTGCACTGTCAGATGATAGATGACATTATTTACTAATACGATATTTTTTAAATTAAGGTATGCACATTGTTTTTTAGATGTAATGCTATTGTACACTTAGTAGATTACAGTATAGTGTAACTATAACTTTTATATGCACTTGGAAACCAAAAAATTCATGTGATTCTCACTTTATTGTGATATTCACTTTATTGCAATGGTCTGGAACCAAACCCACAATATCTCCAAGGTACACCTGTGCCTTTATAGGACATTTTATTTGAAAAAGAGTTAATATTTCCTTCCCTTCTTGTGTGTACTTTGCCGTGTAAACTGTGAGTTGAAATATTGCTGTTAACTTGGCTGTCCCTTTATCATATGTTCATTTAAGTAGAGTCTTCTGCAATATTTCCCCTCCCTCTCCTCAAGTCTCCCCAGTCTTTCCCTCTGCAAAGTTGATTAACCAATAGTCTGTTTAAAATTACAGTTTGGGGTAGTGCCGTTTATCACCATTTGCTGTCTTATAAAACCAAAGGTGACATATCCGTAAGCAGAGCTTAAGAAACGAACAAGGCCCAGCAGAAGTAGAAATTTTGATGAGATTAGATTTTCTCCCAGCTCCTTTGTGTCTACCAAATATTTCTGTTATAGTTTTATACTCTCTACTGGGAAATTATCATAAAGAAGGAGGAAGACCTAGCACCTAGGGAGTAAGAGAAGAGAGAACACAACAGTCTATGATCTGGGGGTTGGCTGTAGTCTAGAGCTAGAATTTGGCATTACCATCTGTTAGCCTAATGCTGAATTTCGCTGAATAGAAGGCTTATCAGAAGTCTTAACGGACTGTTTATAAAAAGAGCCTGATGTAATGGGAAAAGCACGAGCCTGTCAATCTGTGAAGATCTGTGTAGTTTCAACTTGGTCCCTTACCAGCAGCTCAGGAGATTCTTCCCTACTAAGCATGTGATGTTTGTCAGGCACTGTTCTAGGCCACTGGGTACATTAAAGATGAATTAGGCACAGTTCCTCTTAAGAATAAGACTGATGGGAAAATCTTGAACAGAAAGGAGAGATAATACTGGGTATTGTAATAGGAATATAATAGGAGTCAGTGGGGAGCCCTACGAAGAGAAGAGGAAGGGTCTTCCGGCTGGGTAGGAGCAGGTAGCTGAGGCTGAATATGAAGAGGGGTGCATTTTGATGGAGAAATGTGAGCCAGACCCTCAGGCAGGGCAGTATCCTTTGTCAAGTCATGAATGGGTAAGGGCTTTGGGGAAAGACTAAAGACTCGCTGTGGCAGCGAGAGGTAAAGATGGTAGGAGATGGGACCAGAGGAGTAAGTTCGTCCAGATTATGAAAGACCTTCTAAACCTTGGCAAGATGTTTGGGTTTTATTCTAGTGTTCAGTAGAAAGCCACCTAAAGGGTAAGCAAAATAAGATAAAGGCATCGAAGATTAAAAAGAATGAGCCAATTTCTTAGAATACGTCAAAGTAATTTAAGGTATTCAAATGACCTCCATCTCCCAGTAATTTAAGGTATTCAAATGACCTCCATCTCCCAGAGGTCTCGTTGCTACTCTGCTCTCACAGCTTCGTGTCTACTCCCCGGGGGGCTGTCTGGACATCCTTTAAGTAGCCATTGGCGAGGCCGACATGGGCTGAAGAGTGAGGAGGAAAGAGGTGTGTTGCTTCCTTTAGCTCTTTCTCCTAAAGACTCTGGGCGTTGTGCTTAGAGAGCTCAGAGCTCCAGCTGCTCTCTGGTAGTAGCACATCCTGGCACGGGGAGCAGCAGGGGCCTGAAGGAAAGCACTGAATGCATCAGATGAGGGTGTGGTTTGTATAGTTGGCATTTGGCTCTGGCTGTGCTAGCTCTCTGTAGTGGCACGTGGGCTCTTCTCGACAGTGCAAAGGTGCTTCCCTAGCTGCAGCACAGGCTCTAGTTGCAGTGCATGGGCTCTCTAGTTTTAGCAAGCAGACTTAGTTGCCCTGTGGCGTGTGGGCGTCTTAGTTCCCCAGCCAAGGACTGAACCCGCATCTCCTGCATTAGAAGGTCAACTCCTAACCACTGGACCACCAGGGAAGTCTGTAATTTTTTTTTTAACGGCCTTTTTTTTAGTCTCATAATCATACAATCACTTTTTTTTGGCCTCCTTATTTAAAATTTTTCTATTAAACAGTAGTGTGCTTGTTGTAGGAGGTAGCAGGACCAATTATATTTGCTTCTGAGTACCTGACAGTTACCTCTGCCAGCATGGCCTTTCCTGTCTATGCACCTTGTTTTGTTCAATTAAGAAGATCATGCTTACTTCCCTTGTGGTATCTGAAGAAAGAGATCTGAAAGTGGGTGAATCAGGAGAGGAAAAGACTCTGAATTCGTCCACTGATTTTTCCCTATAAGGCTTCTGCCTAGCCCCCTGTCTCTTCCGTCACAGGTCTCGGGGACTGTAGTACTGTGACAGCAAGAGGGCCTTCTGAGGCAGATACTCACACTTTGTGGATTCTGCTGTAGTGTTCTACACAGCAGAAAACCTTTCACTATTCCTTTAGTGAATTCTGACAGGTTCAGTTATGAGTTTTACTTGTAACATAACTTGAAGGGGGAAAAAAAAACATAGCATGTCTCTAGTTAATCTAAGAATGACAACACAGCATCTGGCTGGGAGGAATATAGGCAAGCGGGAAGAGAAATATGTCTGGCATGGGAAGCAGGCTGCAGACGGAAACAAAGTTGCCCTCCCAAATGACTGGTGTCTATCTCTCTGCAGCTATTGTGGAAAACATGGCCGAGTTCCGGCCGGAGATGTGCACAGAGGCCGCCCAGCAGGGTCTTCTGCAGTGGCTGTTGAAGAGGCTGAAGGTAAATCTTTGCTGTGTGCATGGCTCATGCTGGGTCATTGGCACAGGTTGTTATTCCTGTGCTGAGTGATCTCGTTTGGGAATCTTTTGGCAAGTGTTGCCTCTTTCTTTGCTTCTCTTCTTCCATTTGTTTTAAAAATAGCCTTTAATAGCCCCCCAAATAATATAAACATATTGTCAACACAAATTCACATAGTACAGAAGGTTTATACTGGAAATAGAAGTTCNTCATGGAGTTCTCAAGGCAAGAATGCTGAAGTGGTTTGCCATTCCCTTCTCCAGTGGACCACATTCTGTTAGACCTCTCCACCAATAGGTGGTAAAATCTTAATGGAGAAAATTATAAAAATTCATTTAGCAGCATTAAGAAAACATAACCAGTCAAATGAAATTTATAGAAAAAAATTCTATAATGAAAGTATTAATCCTCCCAAAATTGATGCATAGTGATGTCTTACTGTGGTTTTGATTTGCATTTCTCTGGTAAGTAGTGATGATGTACACATTTTCATGTATTGGGGGACATTTGTATGTTTTTGGATAAATGTGTATTCAAATAGTATTTTTCTTTTACTCTTGTATAAATTTCTTATATATTATGGAGATTTCTTATCAAGTACACGATTTGAAAATATTTTCTCTTGTTCTGTAGGTTGCCTTTTCATTGTGTTTCTTGTTCCATATGTTGTGCAAAAGTTTTTTGGTTTGATGTAGTCCTACTTGCCTATTTTAATCTTTCTTTTCTGTGTTTTTGATGTCATTTCCAATAAATCAAAGCTGAGACTAATGTCAAGAAACATTCCCTGTGATTTTTCTTCTCAGTTTTACAGCTTGCATTGAACTATTTAATAAATTTTGAGTTGATTTTTGTGTATAGTTTAAGCTAACCATCCAAATTTAATCTTTTACATATATATATATNTATGTGCTTGACCATAGTCCCTAGACTCACAGTGGGGAATCTGGGACAGCTTCACAGAGGAGGTGACATTTGTATCTGGGCGTTAGAAGTGTGAGGACCACTGTGTACATAATGCTGTTTATGGTTTTACTACCTTGTACTTGAGTCTGGTCTCTTGAGAGCAGAGACAGACTTTTTTTTTACCCATAACCTACCTTTTCCTGTTCTCACTTCTCCATCTCTCCAACTCAGATCCTAACACTTGTGGAAAAAATTGTTGGGGAAAGAAACAAGGGCCTTTAACATATTTCTCCTTTCTCCTGTTTTCCCACAGGCAAAGATGCCTTTCGATGCCAACAAACTGTATTGTAGTGAAGTGCTGGCCATATTGCTCCAGGACAACGATGGTGAGGCTCCCTCTCGGTATTGACATTCTGTTAGGATAGGAGCCAGGCTTGTTTCAGATCATGACAGCAAGCTCTCTTGCCTTTGGCGTCCCCTTGCTCTCCCTCTCGCTCTCTGTGAAGCTTTTGTACTCTGTCAAGCTGTATTGATTTTGTTTGCTGATGTATCAGTGTTAGACGGCTGTAAAATCTGACAGTTAGCTTCATTTTTTTTTTCTTCTTCTATTTTTTTCCCCCTTTTAGAAAACAGGGAATTGCTTGGGGAGCTGGATGGAATCGATGTGCTTCTTCAGCAGTTATCCGTGAGTAATTCTTATGCTTCCTGTCTGCCATGAAGATACATGGCTTGTATCTTTAAATGGGAGGTGGAGCTGGAGATTGTGGGAAGGAATCAGCCATGTGATGCAAGCCATATGAGGTGTGTTGGCAGGCTTCAGGTCACCCTGGAGGCACATGGTTTGCCTCCTTTCTTAGCTCATTTGCTCTTTATGACCAGATAGCACCATGGATCTGGTATGGACTTTCTCAGTCTCCTGATGTTTGTCAGTCCCAAAGACGTGTGCTTCCCACTTAAGTATACATTTTTGAGCCACGAATGCCACATTATTTTCAGCTGACCCACACTTTCAAGATTATTCACTTTCTTTTCTGTCAGTTTACCACTAAATTGGAGTCTGTTCATTTAGGATCCAGCTAAGCTTCACGTGGACAAGTTCCAGTGCAACAGGATAGAGGTCAGAGAGGAGGATGGGGGAGGATGTGGCACTGGAGGCTGGAAAAAGAAATTAGAAACTGCCGTTTGCTCAGTGTAAGAAATGTAAATCCCATCGAAATGTTCTGCTGGCATTCTGAAAATACTGTTAAGATTTTTTTTCCCTAACCAGTCTCATCTGTGCTATTCCAAAACCAAGACTGAAAATAGATAATTTGGATAAAATCTTTAGAGTGTTGGGAGTGTCTGAGATGTCAGTTTGCATACAGCTTCCATCTTGGTGCCAGCAGCCTGAGTGGTTTGGCCTTCACCCCAAAAAACAGAGCTTTGAAATGTGAATCTCTTCCCAGTTCTGGGAAAGTGCTTAGTCCTGTTCCTATAAGATTGATCATTTTGTAGTAGACTGTATGGGTGTGCATACACTGTTAAGAGCTTTTCCTTTTAACATGCCATGTATTTCTGGCAAAGATAAAAACTTCTTGAAGCCATTCCCATGACTTAGAGTCACAAATGGTCTATAAGGCAGTCCGTTAGCCCTGGTGATTAGGAAACTGTTCCTTATTTTGGGCCAGGATTTGCCCTTCAGAACTGTGGTTTGTTTTAGAAGGGGAAGAAACGCGTTGTGGTCGGGTGGGCCAAGTAGAGAGCTTTGGGGTGGTGGTAGCTGGCAAAGTTGTTTCTCGATCTGGGTGATGGTTTCAGGGGTGTTCACCTTACTCATTTAGCTGTATATGTGTTTTATAGAGTTTTCTGTCGGTGAATATGTTTCATAATAAAAAGGTTTTGTTGGCTTTTGTTAAATCTGCCTCGTTGGAACTATGAATCACTCCTGAACCTAATGGTCAGTTGAGTGGTTTTCTCTTGTTACTGTTGTGGTGGGGGTTTTTTTGTTTGTTTTTTGTTTTTGCATGATATCCATTTATTTAATACCTGTGAATCAGAAAGCCCAGTTTCTCTATAGTGGAGACAGGTGAGAATTTTGTTTGATAGGGCTCTGCTTCTTCCACTATAGGGTTATTGGAGTAGACAGGCTTTGGAAATTGTTGCATGCCAGTTGATGAAAAGACCTTCTCTTATGATTCTGTGCCTTCTGATATTTTTACTTGACAGGTGTTTAAAAGACACAATCCTAGCACGGCCGAGGAGCAGGAGATGATGGAAAATCTGTTTGATTCCCTCTGTTCCTGCCTGATGCTGAGTTCTAATCGTGAGCGCTTCCTGAAAGGCGAGGGTCTTCAGCTGATGAATCTCATGCTAAGGTATGCTTCTCATCTCCTATCATGTCCTAGCTGTCCATCTTTTTTTGTCCAACTCCTTGCTGTTAGCCTGGATTCAAGAACATGTAGCTAGCTGTGGTCTTTTATTCCACTGAGTTTCCTAGATATATAAAACAGTAGTCTTCAGGTCAGTGTATGGTCTTTTCTGAAGTTAGTTTGGATGAATACGGAGTACGTTTTGGTCTGTTTGTACCCTATTGTTATGTCATTTGGTAATAGGACCACGCCACTGAAGGGGAATTTTTGTTGTTGTTGTTCCTTCTCATAGTGTGTTGGTTTGGGAAAATCTAGTCATTAATTTCTAAACATACCCTATGTTAATTTCTAAACTTAGCCCAATTTTGTTTTTATCTTATGTAGACCTATCTATGCTATATGTTTGTCCATATTTTTACTATTGACAAAAATCTGGTGGCTCAGATGGTAAAGAATCTGCCCACAATGCGGGAGGACCAGGTTTGATCCCTGGGTCAGGAAGATGCCCTGGAGAAGGAGATGACAACCCACTCCAGTATTCTTGCCTGGGGAATTTCATGGACAAAGGAGCCTGGCAGGCTACAGTCAGTGGGATAGCAGAGTCAGACATGACTGAGCGACTAACATACTTTACTATTGACAGCAGAATGTAATTCCTATTTTTCATTTATACATACTTTTCATTATGTATTATTTTCAGTAATGAGTTGTACCTTGCCATGTGGCTAGCATAATTCCTTCCTTATATATCTAGGTCTAATTTAAAGCTCAAACAGTAAACAATCTGCCTGCAGTGCGAGAGACCTTGGTTTGATCCCTGGATCAGTAAGATTCCCTGGAGAAGGGAATGGCAACCCACTCCAATATTCTTGCCTGGCAGGCTCCAGTCCATGGGGTTGCAAAGAGTCGGGCATGACTGAGTAACTGTCACTTTCACTTCACTTTCATATCTTATTATTTGTGCATTCATTTCTTAAAATACTTAAAGTAGGTTTCATATTAGTGTAATTCACAGAATCTGGAATTAATGGGAGATAGCTTGTAATTGATAACTCTTGAGAAATCTGGCTTGGAAGTGGATTAGAGAGAGATGGTGAAGGGGTGACCAGAGTGGGATGTTTAGTTGACAATGGTCAGTTTTTTAAATTGAGTTTAGTTGACAGTGGTCATTTTTCTTTTTTATAAGAGCATGTTTGATCGGTTGGAGGACTGAGCATTATGGGATTATTCTTTACAAAACTGAGCCCAAGTCTGCTGTTTTGAAACATATCTGGATAGATTGAAAATTTCAGTGAAAAAATTTTTTGACAAATTTGATTCATATCTATTAAATATAACTTAGAATATAGACATACAAAACTGTTAAAGCACTGATAAGGTAAAGTGTGAAGTGCTTGACTTGTACAGAAATTGTACATTTTTAACAGCTTTTTAGGCCTACCACACTTGTAATTTTCTGTACTGTTTATTTTTTTAACTTAACATGCTGTTTCCCATGTTGTGACATAATGTTCATGACAGTTTTCAATAGTTGAATAATGATGACTCTAAGGGAATATAACTTACTTGGTCCTTCTTTGTTATTGATATTGCAGTTATTTCCAATGTTTTGTTGTTGTAAAAAATTCTCCAGTGACAGATTCTACAAATTTTTGTGCTTAAAGCTATTTTTGAACTTAAGATCATCAGGGTATGTGTTTCAAAAACATCTTCTTTTTAAAGGCTTTTGTAGGCCCGGGGGCACAGTAGACCTCTTGGTTTGTCCAGTGCGTACCAGACCTTGGATTGATTGAAAAGTCTTCCTTGGTGGAATTATTTTTTAAAATTTAGTTTAAAGTACAGAGAGGGGCATTGTAATTATTCAGAGGCCTTTAGTGTTCAGCTGATTTTTGCTGGCTTTACTCTCTTGAGTCTTCTGTTTGTTTATCTCCTTTACCCTTCTAATTGCCTGTCCTTTTGTTGAAATAACCCACCTTCTCTCAAGCACATAGCATATAAAGAAGATGCATTTGGCTTCCTGGGCCTTTTAACCTTAAAACTATATTCTATAGGGACTTTCTTCTAAGCTTCTTAAAGGTCTGAACCACCAATGTCTTTGGATGTTTGAGTGCAAATATGAGGTGACGTATTCCTGTAGCATATGGCTTGGAAATGTGCAGCAGTGGGGAGCTGAATAAATAACCAGAAGTATGGATTATTCAAGCAGGAATGCTGAGGTTCTGGGAGCCTAATTTAAAAAGGAGCTCTAAAAGATGTAGAAATAGCACCTTTCTAGGATCTCCTAACTTTTCATTTTTGAATGCTGAATTTACTATTATATTAATTCTTTTACATTAATTAGCTGTATCAGCAGATTCAGCGTTTCTTTTTTTTTCTTTCCCATGCTCTTTGTTCTGTGTGATTTTTTTTTTTTTCAGACTCCCAAATGAGACATTTAATTGGGAGGAAGTTGTTTCTCCCTAGTAGATCCATCCTTCCTGATCTTCTAGCAAGAGCTGCCAAGTTGCTCTCTGTCTCAAGGGAACCCATTTAAAAACTATGCAGCTATAACACTAGAAGTTCAGGAAAATTCCTCTGGTTCCATTGCCCCTGAATACTGATTTTTATTGAATTCAAGCATTCATCAAACAGTTAATGAAATGCCCACCTGGAGAGGTAGCAATATGGTGTAGTGTTAAAGAATGGGGTTTAGAGTTAAGGGAGATGTGGATTTGGAACACAGCTCTTTCAGTGACTAGTTCTGGATGTTTGGTGAGTTATTCTAACCTTTCTGCCCTCTGATTCTCCCTTTTATCATCTGAAAAATGGGAGAGATTTCCATTTCCAAATTTCCAGGGATTTTCTGGGAATTAGACTCTATAAATTGTCTGGGACAGCTCTGCAGTTATTAAAACATTGATAAAGTGCTATGTTCACTTACTGTGTTCAGTGCTAGGCTTATCACAGACATGAACAAGACAGGATTCTTGCCTTCAAGAAACTTAATAGGTCGTGATGGAGGCCGACATTAAATAACTCTAATATAATTTAATGTATTGACTGTTAAGAGTAACAGTGAATTTTGCATGTCCGCAGCCTATGAGTTTTTTTATGTTTCCAATTATTGATAAGGAACGATCACCAACAAGATAGTCATTTATACATTTATGTACACACATTATCACACATACATATATATGATTCAGTTTTAATACTTTTATCATCTTTATCAAGGCATAAATGATATATAATCAGACACTCATTTTAAGTATGTAGTTTTTGACAAATGTGTATACCTTTATTTTCACCACAAGGAAGATATAAGATACTGTCAACTGAAAAACATGCACAACGTGAGAGCTGTGAGTTAAGTTTTATTTGGGGCAAAATGAGGACTATAGCCTGGGAGACAGCCTCTCAGATAGCTCTGAGGAACTGCTCTGAAGCGGAAGTGTGGAAGTCAGTTTTATATGTAGTTTTGGTGAAGGGAGATACGTGTACCATTTTGGCAGAGTGTTGCTGTTAATCACGAGGAGCAGATGTCTCCATTAATGATTTTATTGCTTTCCTAGATAGGAGAGGATGCAAGAAATTACGCTCAGAAAATCTTCTCCTGTCCTCACACCATACACAAAAATAAACCCAGCATGGCTTAAAGACTTTGATAAAGACATGACACCATAAAACTCCTAGGAGAGAACACAGGCAAAGCATTGTGACATAAATCATAGCTGTGTTTTCTTAGGTCAGTCTCCCAATGCAAAAGAAACAAAAGCAAAAATAAACAAATGGGACCTAATCAAACACAAAAGCTTTTGCACAGCAAAGGAAATAAAACGAAGGGACAACCTCCAGAATGGGAGAAAATATTTGCAAATGATGAGGCAGACAAGGGCTTAATTTCCAAAATATACAAACAGCTCTTACTGCTCAATGTTAAAAAAAAACAACAACCCAGTCAGAAACTGGGCAGAAGACCTATATAGGCACTTTTCCAAAGAAGACAAGATAGTCAACAGGTGCATGAAACAATCTTCAACATTACTAATTGTTATAGAAATGAAAGTCAAAACTGAAGTGAGGTATCACTTCACACCAGTCAGAATGGCCATTGTCAAAAAGTCTACAAGTATAAATGCTGAGAAGGTGTGGGAGAAAGGGAACCCTCCTACCATGCTAGTATGTGTGTGCTCAGTTGCTTCCGTCGTGTCCAGCTCTTTGTGACCCTATGAACCGCAGGCCTGCCAGCCTCCTCTGTCCAGGGGACTCTTCAGGTAAGAATACTGCAATGGGTTGCCATTTCCTTTTCTAGGGCATCTTCCTGACACAGGGATCAAAACCGCATCTCTTACGTCTCCTGCATTGGCAGTCAGGTTCTTTACCACTAATGCCACCTGGGAAGCACAGTGGGAAGCTAGTGGGAATATAAATTGGTGCAGGCCCAACAAGAGAGAGGTTGCTTAAAAAACTAAAAGTTGAGTTACCATATGATCCAGCAATCCCACTTTCAGGCATTTATCTGGAAAAGACGAAAACTAATCTGAAAAGATGCACGCAGCACAGTGTTTCTTAGCCACATTACTTAAACAATAACCAAGACATGGAAGCCACTTGTGTGCATCAACAGATGAATGGATAAAGAAGATGTGGTTATATATACATACTATGGAGTATTACTCAGCCATAAAAGTAATGAAAGAGCCATATTCTCTCTCATAAAAGAGAATAAAATATTCTCATTTGCAGCAACATGGCTGAACCTAGAGATTATCATTCTAAGTGAAGTCAGTCAAAGAAAGACAAATACATTAAGTCACTTATGTGTAGAATCTTAAAAAAAAATGATACAAATGAACTTATTTACAAATAGAAATAGACTCACAGACATAGAAAATGAACATATGGTTACCAAAGGGGAAAAGTAACCAATATTATTTATAAATAAAAAATATTATGAATCTATTTTACATTCATTTTTTTGTACTACCTCTTTAAAATCCAGTGTGCGTTTTACATTTACATCTGAATTCAATGCTAGGTTTTCATTAAAGTACTTGGTTTTTATTTAGATTTCATACAATTTACAGTTGAAAAAGTAGATTCCCATATTTAAATATACTTATTCCAAACATACTTAAATATTTCCCAATAACTGAATCAAGTATCAATTTTTAAACTTAAATTAAATTTTAAGTTTCCTCAACTTAAATCTAAAATTTAGCTGTATTTCAAATACTCCATGGCTGTATGTGGCTAGTGGCTACCATATTAGATAATGCATGTATAGATCATTTTTATCACCCTCTGGAATTTACTTGATCCCTTTTACAATCAATTCCCATCAATCCAGCTTTGGCCCCAGTCAACCATTGTCTTTCTACAATTTCTTATAAATAGAAGCATACAGTATGTGTTTTGTTTAGCTTATTTAACTCAATAGGTTGTTTTTGAGGTTCATTTACTTTACATGTATCAGTAGTGTGTTTCTTTTTTATGTTTAGTTCAGTTCAGTTCAGTCCCTCAGTTGTGTCTGACTCTTTGCAACCCCATGAACCGCAGCACACCAGGCCTCCCTGTCCATCACCAACTCCTGGACTCCATCCAAATCCATGTCCATTGAGTCTCATTCTCTGTCATCCCCTTCTCCTCCTGCCCTCAATCTTTCCCAGCATCAGGGTCTTTTCAGATGAGTCTGCTCTTCACATCAGCTGGCCAAAGTATTGGAGTTTCAGCTTCAACATCAGTCCTACCAATGAATACCCAGGACTGATCTCCTTTAGGGTGGACTGGTTGGATCTCCTGGCAGTCCAAGGGACTCTCAAGAGCCTTCTCCAACACCACAGTTCAAAAGCATCAATTCTTCAGCCCTCAGTTTTCTTTATAGTCCAACTCTCACATCCATACATGACTGCTGGAAAAACCATAGCCTTGACTAGACAGTCCTTTGTTGACAAAGTAATGTCTCTGCTTTTTAATATGCTGTCTAGGTTGGTCATAACTTTCCTTCCAAGGAGTAAGTGTCTTTTAATTTCATGGCTGTAGTCACCATCTGCAGTAATTTTGGAGCCCAGAAAAATAAAGTCAGCCACTGTTTCCACTGTTTCCCCATCTATTTGCCATGAAGTGATGGGACTGGATGCCATGATCTTAGTTTTCTGAATGTTGAGCTTTGAGCCAACTTTTTCACTCTCCTCTTTCATTTTCATCAAGAGGCTTTTTAGTTCCTCTTCACTTTCTGCCATAAGGGTAGTGTCATCTGCATATCTGAAGTTATTGATATTTCTCCCAGCAATCTTGATTCCAGTTTTGCTTCCTCCAGCCCAGCATTTCTCATGATGTACTCTGCATATAAGTTAAATAAGCAGGGTGATAATATACAGTCTTGATGTACTCCTTTTCCTATTTGGAACCAGTCTGTTGTTCCATGTCCAGTTCTAACTGTTGCTTCCTGGCCTGCATATAGGTTTCTGAAGAGGCAGGTCAGGTGGTCTGGTATTCCCATCTCTTTCAGAATTTTCTATAGTTTGTTGTGGTCCACACAGTCAAAGGCTTTGGCATAGTCAATAAAGCAGAAATACATATTTTTCTGGAACTCTTTTCTTTTTTCAGTGATCCAGCGGATGTTGGCAATTTGATCTCTGGTTCCTCTGCCTTTTCTAAACCCAGCTTAAACATCTGGAAGTTCACGTATTGCTGAAGCCTGACTTGGAGAATTTTGAGCATTGCTTTATTAGCATGAGAGATGAGTGCAATTGTGTGGTAGTCTGAACATTCTTTGGCATTGCCTTTCTTTGGGGTTGGAATGAAACCTGACCTTTTCCAGTCCTGTGGCCACTGCTGAGTTTTCCAAATTTGCTGGCAGATTGAATGCAGCACTTTCACAGCATCATCTTCCAGGATTTGAAACAGCTCAACTGGAGTTTCATCACCTCCACTAGCTGTGTTCATAGTGATGCTTCCTAAGGCCCACTTGATGTAGTATATGTTTATTTATTCATTTGTTCATAGACTTCTTTTTTTTTTTCTGTTGTTTTGCTGTTGTGTATAAAGCTGCTTAAAAGTCTTAAGATAAACATATATTTTCATTTCTCTTGGGTAAAATACCTGAGAAATGAATGACTACATCATATAAAAGTCAAAGTGTTAGTCGCTCAATTATGTCCAACTCTGTGATCCCACGGACTGTAGCCTGCCAGGCTTCTCTGTCCATGGAATTCTCCAGTCAAGAATACTGAAATAGGTTGCCATTTCCTACTCCAGGGGATCTTCCCAACCCAGGAATCAAACCCAGGTCTCCTGCATTGCAGTTTCTTTACCATCTGAGCCACCAATGACTAAGTCATATAGTAAATGTAAATTTACTATTAGAAACTACCAAGCTGTTTCCAAAATGATCGTATCATTTTATAGTCTTACCAGCAAGGCATGAGAATTCCAGTTGCTCTATCTTCCCTTATTCTTAGTGTAGTCAGATTTTAGTTTTAACCATTTGAATGAGTGTGTATAGTGGCTTTAATTTGCATATAACTGATGACTAAGGTTGTTAAGGGCTTCCCAGGTGGTGCTAGTGGTAAAGAATCCACCTACCAATGCAGAAGACCTAAGAGACATGGGTTCAGTCCCTGGACCCTTGGATTGGGACATGGGTCGGGAAGATTCCTTGATGGAGGAAATGGCAACCCACTCCAGTATTCTTGCCTGGAGAATCCCATGGACAGAGGAGCCTGGTGAGCTACAGTCCATGGGGTCGCAGAGTGGGACACAACTGCAGCAATTTAGCACATAGGCACGCACAAGGTTATTAAACATCTTTT
Source organism: Neotragus pygmaeus (assembly GCA_006410875.1). Taxonomy (NCBI): domain Eukaryota; kingdom Metazoa; phylum Chordata; class Mammalia; order Artiodactyla; family Bovidae; genus Neotragus; species Neotragus pygmaeus. The sequence continues at coordinate 551,280 of SJYV01011725.1, forward strand.
CATGTTGACGGTTCTCATATCTTTTGTTTAGTCAAACCTTTGTTCAGACTTATTGTCTAAATTTTATTTGGGTTGTGTTATTGAGTTTTAAGTGTTCTTTATTCTAGAAAGAAGTTTTTGTCAGAGCTATGTTTTGGAAATATTCTTTTTCCTAGTCTGTGGCTTGCCTTTTCATTTTTAAGCAGTGTCTTTTAAAAAGCAAAAGTTTTACTGATACAGTCTAATTTAAAAAATATATATATATATATTTTTTTTTAATTGTACTTTTGGTATGTCATATAAACTATGTTTCCCTAGCTAGGGTCTCAAAGTGTTTTTTTCATCTTTTTTTAAGAATTTTCAGTTTTATGTTTTACATTTATAGATCTGTGATCGATTTTAAATTAATTTTCTTATTTGGTATTAGGTATGAATTGAGGTTCTTGGTTTTATTTATCATTTTTGCATCAGTTCAGTTCAGTCGCTCAGTTGTGTTGGACTCTTTGCAACCCCATGAACCACAGCACGCCAGGCCTCCCTGTCCATCACCAACTCCCGGAGTCCACCCAAACCCATATATCTAATTCTGGCACCGTTTATTGCAAAGATTGTGCACTTTCCAGTTAATTGCCTTTACACTTTTGTCAGAAATTAATTATCTTACATGTGTGAGTCTTTTTATTGTGCTTTCTATTCTGCTTCATTGATCTATGTGTCTGTCTTTTTGCCAACACAACCCTGTTCTGACTGTATGGTTGAGTCTTGAAATTATGTGATGTAAATTGTCTTACTTAATGTCTTTTTAAAGACTTTTAACTATTCTAGTTCTATAGTTTCTTTGTATATAAATTTCTAGAAAAACTGCTGGGTTCTGATTGGCATTCTAATGATTCTGTAGATTCTTCTGTGGAGGATGCACATTTTTGCAACAGTGAGACCCCCAACCCATGAACATGGTATATTTCTCCATTGATTTAGGTCTTTGATTCTTTCATCAGTGTTCTGATTTTTAAAGACAACTTGATATTTTGTATTTTCCTAGAAATGTTCAATTTCATAGACTTCCAAGTTTATTGATATAAGTTGTCCTTGTATTTGTGTAATTCTGTTCTATATCTTCCGTTTCATCTTTTTCATTTTCTGCTCATTATGTCTTCTTTATAACTCTTAATGTTATCTATTTAAATTTCCCTGCTTTCTTACTCAGTCAACTTTGTTAAAAGTGATTGAGATTGTCTTTGCTTTTGGTTTGGCATTTTGTTTATTTGTATACTTTTTGCCTTCTCACAAATTTGTTTATGTCTCTAATTCCTTTTTTCTTCTTTCTTTCCATTTATTGTGTTGCCCTTTTCTAAATACCTGAGTTGAATGGTTAATGCTTTTAAAAATAATCCTCTTATTCGAAAATAAAAACATTCAGGATTCCCTGGTGGTCCAGTGGTTGGGACTCTGTGCTCTCACTGCCAAGGGCCTGGGTTCAGTCCCTGGTCAGGGAATTAAGACCCCACCCGCCTTGTGGCACAGACAGAGGGGAAAACAGCAACAACAAACAAACTTTAAGGTTAAAGTTTTCCTCTTAAAATGGCTTAGCTTCATCACACAGTTTCAAGTGGTTAAGTCTTGTTTTCTTATTACCTTAATAGAAAATATAGGCTGAGTAGTATCTGCTTTTCTAATTTGAGACTTTATTTGTGGCCTTGTAGATGGCTAGTTTTTGTGTATATTCCATGGACACTTAGAGTTTGTGTTCGTAGAGTATGTCCTGTACATAACTCCTAAATTAATATTTGAAATATATTTTAACTCTTCCATATCCATTTTTTAAAAAACTAATCTGTCAAACTTTGAGAGTAATATTGGTATCTTAGTATACCTGGCCTTTTTTTTCCTTTTATTCTTGACTCTTTTGCTCGTTATATTCTACACTGTTTATTCAGCAAGTAAATGCTAATTCTTTTATTTTAATCTTGAATTGTATATCTTTGTTAGTGTTAAATAGTCCTTTTTATTGCATGTAATGAATTGGTTTTGAATTCTTTTATAATTTTGTATTTATCATATCCCTTCCTATGGTTTTAACTTTTTATGTCATTTTATATTATATGTGACTCCTATTAAGAGCATGTAGCTGTTTTTTTTTATTTTTAGTCCCATGTGAGAATTTGTTTTTAAGTAGATGAATTTAATGTACTTGTTTCTATTACAATAACTGTTGTGTTTGGCCCTTTCCTTCTCTTTATTTTGTTCTGATGGTTTTCTTGAAGATTTTGTTTTGTTTTGTCTTTCAGTTCTTTCATTTTCCTTCTGTGGAAGTTAAGCAATTTATTCCATTTCTTTTCTGTTAGTGTAATTTACTTTTTGAAAAATGAAGCTTGGTTTATTTGTTTATGAACATTTGAAGTGGTACCAAGTCCCTTCCAGATCTGTCCTCTGCCTCATTCTCCTGTGGCCATCTGCGCTCATTCTCCTTTTCCCACACTTGTACTTTCTGTTCTCTAAACCAAACTATTTTAGATTCCTTAACGCATTTCTTTATTTTCTCTGGGTTCCTCACCCTTGATACTTAGGCGGAAGTTCTTTTAAGAAGCCTCTGCCCCTGTATCACTTCCTGTTGCCCTGTCCTTACACCCACACACCCCCTGTTGATTTTAGAGATTAGGTTCAGGCATCCCTTGCTTACCCCTGTGAGAGCACTTACCATCCTGTGTGGCAAGCATCTCTTTGTCCCTGGCTGTACTATAAGACTCTTGAAAGCAGGAACCAGGTTTTCCTCTCTGTATCCCCAGAATCTAGCAATAATACATATTAGGCGCTCAGTAAATACTTTCTAAATGATTAAGGAAAGTCTTGAGAAATATTTTTGCTTTTTAGAATCACTGGGTCATAGAATTGCTGGCAGATCCTGCAGATAGACCCGAAGAATGAGAAATGATTTATTAAAAGCCATGTAGCTGAGAATGTAACCTCCCGTCAAGAGATATTTAGTCCTGTTTGCCCATGTGAAATTTTTTAGTGTATGAGGAATATAAAATAGGGTGGTGGTGAACCTGGTCTTTAAGACTCCAGGAAAGCCAGGCATCAGCTGTAATCCCGGGCTCACTGCCCTGTTTGGCTTGTGCCCATGCTGGGCTTCAAAGCAAAGCCAGTGGAAGTGTCTACACTTCAGCCTATCCCCGCCTGCAACACTTGACCCTCTCAACTCGCTTCTTCCGTCCTCCTCCTAGATATTTTAGGGTTATGGTTTAGGTATTTATTTCCTATAACCTTTCTACTCAAGGTTCAAAGAAGCCCTTCGTGTAGATTAGTGGCTGAGTTTCGGCTTTGGTTCCTGAGCACTGTTTGGAGGTCTGGGGCCTCTTAGCCCTTCCCTCACGGGCCGTTCCCCTCTTCTTCCCGCTTCCATCCCAGTGTTAGTTCAGTTGTCAGGTGACTTTTTTTCATTCCTGTGTTAAGAGTGTCTGGATTTCACAGTGCTTGACAGAATCAATAAGGGAAAAAAGGCTATTTTTTTGTTTGTTTTTTTCCCTCTCTGCCAAAGAATAGATGAAGACATTTTGAAAAAGAAGAAAAAGGATCGCTGAGGTGATATTTTAAAATGAAACTCATGCTGTGAAAGAAACAGCAGGTAGCCATCCTAGAGTATAAGAGCTCAAAAAAAAAAAAAAGGATTTCTCATTTTTGGTCGTTGTTTTTTGATAAGGAAAGAGAAAATATGAGGTGTGGGTGGGACCCACAGAGCCTCTTGGGCGGTGGAGAACTCTTCTCCTGAAAGGAAGAGAAAACCAGAGGCCCTGCGTTTCGGGTATCTTGCCCTCATTCTTTTGGCTTGGTAGTCAGTTTAGGGTTGTTGTTGTCTAGTCACTAAGTCGTGTCTGACTCTTTTGTGACCCCCTGGACTGTAGCCCGCCAGGCTCTTCTGACCATGAGATTTTCCAGGGAAGAATACTTGAGTGGGTTGCCATTTCCTTTTTCCAGGGGAATCTTCCTGAGCCTGGGATCAGACTCTCATCTCCTGCATTAGCAGACAGATTCTTTACATCTGAGCCACCTGGGAAGAATTGGGTACAAAGAGGATATTTGGATGATCCTTGGGTGGCAGCCAGAGAGTTTAAGTTATGAACATGAACCAAGTGGCATTTTGGTAGTCAGGAATAGTTGAGAGAAAAATAAAATTTGGGAGAGTTACAGTTTATCTTGCAGTTTAACAAAGTGATGAGATTTATAGGGTCCAATTCACAGAAATAAGACTAAATTATACCTATGGGGCCATGGCCATCTTAGAATTTAGCAGAAAATGAGGGTGGAGCCGTAAAGACGGCCTCATTGCCCCTGGATGGAGACTGGTTTGCCATTTCTTTGTGCTTGGTTACAGAAGTCTATCTTTGGTAAGATGTTGCTGCAAATTTAAGATTTCAGTATACCAGGTTTAATTACAGACTGTGCTCCAAAGTGTTTGCTTCTTGCCTCCACAGAGCACTTTTCAACAGTATGTTCTTTTATCAAATGGTTCAGTGTTCTCTGAGAAACAACAAAGCCAGTGGGAGACAGAAGAATTACATTGTCAGTTTCCTTGAAAAGCTGACATGAAGCTTATTACTTCTGTTGTAAAACCCTGTTCCAGCTAGAAAAAGAAGAGACCACCGTGATCCCAAGGGATGTGTACAATTGCAGCTTGGTGTTGTGTAGCAGAAATACAGTGAACCCATGCTGATTATTAACTGTATTGGCCAAAAGGAAAAAAAAAAAAAAAGGAAAGAGAAGGGTACATTCATTCATACGTCCGTTTTAGGAACCATCAATTTTTTTTTTTACTCTTGAGTTTTTTTTTTTCTTTCAGTTTAACTGTTTGACTCACTGTAATTATTTTGAGATTCTACCACATGTAACAATAGTTTGTCCCTTTTTCTTTGCTGGATAGTATTCCATTTAAGAATACATCATAGTTTGTTTATTCATTTGTTAATGGACATTTAGATTTTTGGTTTTTTGCTTTTAAGAACAAAGCTACTGTTAATATTTATGTATAACATCTTTGGGTGAACAGTATTTTTCATCTCTTTTGGGTAGATGTCTGAGTTGAACCATATCTAGGATCAGTATGATAATTGATCCTATCATATCTGGATCATATGATAGGTATATATAGTGTTTTGTATTTTAGTCATTCTAGTGGGTGTATATAGGTGTCTTGTGGTTTTAATTTGAATTTCCCTCGTGGCTAATGATATTGAGTGTCTTTTCATGTGGTTATTTGCCATCTACATATCTTCTTTGGTAGTGTATGGTCAAACCTTTTGCCCATTTTGAGCAGGGGTAAGAGTGGTTGTCTCATTATTAACATTTCTTTCTGTGTCATAGATATACTCTTGTCAGATATATGTTTTACAGATATTTTCTTCCAGTCCATAGCATACCTTTTCATTTTCATAACATAGTCTTTTGAAAAGTTTTAATTGGGGATTGAGGGGGTTGGCAGTCGCTGCACCACACATCTTACAGGATTTTAGTTCCCCAACCAGGAATTGAACCCAGGCCACCACAGTGAAATCCCCAAGTCCTAACCACTGGACTGCCAGGGAATTCCCAGAGAAGTTTTAAATTTTGATAAAGTAAAATTTTTTCACTTGTTCCAGTGATCTTTTTTCCTTTTCCTTTTTTCTCTTTGAGTAAACTTGGGTAGTTTGTGTCTTTTAAGGAATTCATTTTGTCCAAGTGGTAGCATTTTTTGGCATAAAGTTGTTCTTGAATATCCCCTTATTATCTGCAGGGAGATATGCCTTCCGCTATTTCTAATGTTAGTCATCTGTGTCATCTTTTCAAAGAATCACTTTTTGTTTTCATTGATTTCTACTGTTTTTTTGTTTGTTTTCTGTTTCAGTAATTTCTACTCTGATCTTCATGATTTCTTTTCTTCTGATTGCTTGGGGTTTAATATGCTATTCTTCTGATTCCTCAAGAAGGGAATTTGAGATCTTTCTTGAATTTTCTAATATATATTTAATGGTACAAATTTCCCTCTAATTGCTGCTTTAAACCATGTTGCACACATTTTAATATGTTATATTTTCAGTTCAAAACACCTTCTAATTCTCTTTTGATTTCATCTTTGACCCATGATATATTTAGAAGTGTATTATTTAGTTTTAAAATATTGGGGAATTTCCTTCCTTTCTTTTTTTTCTTTTGGCCATACCTCGTAGCATGGGGGTGGAGGGGGGTGCGGATCTTAGTTCCCCGAGCAAAGATCAAACCCTCATCCCTTGTGTTGGAAAGGTAGAATCTTTATATATATATATATATATATATATATATATATATGTGTGTGTGTGTGTGTGATTTTATTTGTTTATTTTTGGTTGTGCTGGGCCTTCATTGCTGTGCAGGGGAAGTGTGGAGTCTTAATCACTGGACTGCCGGAGAAGTCTCCCACATGTCTTTCTTTCTGTTTTTGATTTTTACTGTTTTTTATGTCTACTATAGTGCTAGAAACAAAAATCTTACCTTTGTTTTCTACATATTTGTTTCATTTTCTGGCACAGGCAGTCAAGAAATGGTTGGTACTAGTAGTTTATAAAAAATGAATGGGAATAGAAATGGAAAAAAATGAATCTAGCAATATAGAAGACTGCCACTATTCTATTTTAGAAGTGGAATATCTCTTAGCGTCTGCCATAGCACTAGTGTTCTTTGGCACTGTACTTTGAGAGCACCTGTGAACTTAGTCATGTTGATCTTATGTCTAATTCATAAGAATCCTGGATCCCAGAAAGTGATATATTTAGGGTGCTAAAGGGAAATGAACTTAATAAAGTACATTTTAAAGCAAACAAAAATGATCTCATATGGCATTATCCAAGTTTTTTTGCAGAAATAAGTTTATGCTTCACAGTGTCTTTTAAAGAAGACTGTCACTGCCTATCACTTTTTTTCTTGATTCCTCACAGTCTTCTGGTTGAGAAGGGAGTGGACTTTAATTCTTTTACTTGTCTTTCGAATAAGTTTCCTCCAGAGTTGTTTTTTTTTTTTTAATTTTTTTACTTTATTCTACTTTACAATACTGTATTAGTTTTACCATACATCGACATGAATCCACCACAGGTGTACACAAGCTCTCAATCCTGAATCCCCCTCCCATCTCACACTCCACATTGTCTCTCTGGATCATCCCTGTGCACCAGCCCCAAGCATCCTGCATCCTGCATCGAACATAGACTGGCGCCTCATTTCTTACATGATAGTATACATGCTTCAATGCCATTCTCCCAAATCATCCCACCCTCTCCCTCTCCCTCAGAGGCCAAAAGTCCGTTCTATATGTCTGTGTCTCTTCTGTTGTCTCACATACAGGGTCANTTTCTTACATGATAGTATACATGCTTCAATGCCATTCTCCCAAATTATCCCACTCTCTCCCTCTCCCTCAGAGGCCAAAAGTCCGTTCTATATGTCTGTGTCTCTTCTGTTGTCTCACATACAGGGTCATCATTACTATCTTTCTAAATTACATATATATGTGTCAGTATACTGTATTGGTGTTTTTCTTTCTGGCTTACTTCACTCTGTATAATCGGCTCCAGTTTCATCCATCTCATTAGAACTGATTCAAATGTATTCTTTTTAATGACTGAGTAATACTCATTGTGCATAAGGGAACCCTCTTACACTGTTGGTGGGAATGCAAACTAGTACAGCCACTATGGAAAACAGTGTGGAGATTCCCTAAAAAGTTGCAAATAGAACTGCCTTATGACCCAGCAATCCCACTGCTGGGCATACACACCGAGGAAACCAGAATTGAAAGAGACACATGTACCCCAATGTTCATTGCAGCACTGTTTATAATAGCCAGGACATGGAAACAACCTAGATGTCTATCAGCAGATGAATGGATAAGAAAGCTGTGGTACATATACACAATGGAGTATTATTGATCTCCTTTAGAATGGACTGGTTGGATCTCCTTGCAGTCCAAGGGACTCTCAAGAATCTTCTCCAACACGACATTTCAAAAGCATCAATTCTTCGGTGCTCAGCTTTCTTCACAGTCCAACTGTCACATCCATACATGACTACAGGAAAAACCATAGCCCTGACTAGACAGACCTTAGTTGGCAAAGTAATGTCTCTGCTTTTGAATATGCTAATTTATAGCATCAGTTCAGTTCAGTTCAGTTGCTCAATCGTGTTTGACTCTGCAGCCCCATGAACTGCAGCACACCAGGCCTCCCTGTCCATCACCAACTCCTGGACAACTCACAACTTTATATAACTAGCAATGTGCATGGTAATAGTAACTGTTTAACTATGAAATTAAAAATTGTTGGCAAAACCAATACGATATTGTAAAGTAATTAGCCTCCAATTAAAATAAATCAATTTATATTTTTTTAAAATTGTTTTACCAAGATAACTGATACTTGAGAAAATAGTATCTAAATTATTTGTTTGATCAACTTTTTAATAGAATTATTTTCTTGGCCAATTTTTGATCAAGCTGTTTTCAATCAGATTATTTGCTACCCTTTAATAAATTAACCAAATATATAGTTCTCAGGAATTTTTTTAAGCTGCATTCAGTAACTCTAACTAATCAAACTAATTTCAATCAAATCTCTTAGACCTTACTAACTGTAGCTTTCAACACTAAATGTCAGAAGTTTAATTAAAGAGAATTAATAGTGATTCTACTGAGCTCCAAGTAATATATAAACATTTGAATAGCCATCTAATGACTCTACATGGACAGTTTGATTCTGAATACAAATATATCCTTGAATAAATTAATGATGTTTTTGTTTCTTTTCCCAATTACAATTTTAAATTAAGCTTATTCAAATGTCTCATCACACTGGTAAGATATTTGTGGGTATTCATTAATTCTATTTAAAACTATAAAGGTCTCAGGATACATTTAGTTTCTGAGCTGTTTGTTGGACACTTATGTTTTTAAAAGGAGCTGTGCATATAATACAGGCTTACCTCATTAACTTCTGTGTGATCAGTGCTCACATAATGAACAGGTAGGTAACCATAACTCCTAATCACAATAACATAAATTAAATAAAGACAGCAAGTTGCTTGGCTCCTTTGTAATAGGAGAACATGTAACTTGGAGGAAATGTTCTTGTGAGCTTTATATATTAAACTATTTTAGTCACTAATGCAAATTTATTTTTTCTAATAGTAAAATGCAATAATTTATATTTAATATTGAAAGTTGCTAATTTTACAGAAAAAACCATTTAAAACATCCAAAGGTTTAAACAAACAAGGACATGTACTTATTTAATAAATTTCAAATAAATACACAGTAGCTAGACAACTTTAGGAAAAACATATCTTTTTTTGATCCAAATTTTTTATTAAATGTAAATAATAGTAACATATGTAGATAATAAGGGAGAATAGTAAAGATTATAATGCTAATCTTTCTATAATTATTTAGTTTATAAGTACTGACAACATTAAAATATATTTATTTCAAATCATCTTCAGAGAAAATATAAAGAACACAAGTACAAGAAAGAAGAAGGTTTGAGAGAAAAATGGCAATGAAATCCCCATTTGCACATGTTCCTTTGCAGTGTGATACTAGCACTAGCCAATCAAGAGATGGAGTCTTCTTCTCCTCTCCTTGAGTGTGCTTACCCTGTTTTCATCTGATCTGTCCTTAGTATCTTGCTTGTGTCCCAAACTATGGAGCAGTAGAATGGGACTGTGTGATTTCCCAAACTAGATCACAAAAGGCCATGCCTCTTACACCTGCTTCTCTTGGAAAGACCCCCATCAGATGTTCCAGATGTGACTTTAGACACTTCCTCTGAGAAACAACCCTGGCACCACGTTGTGACATGCCCAAGCCAGAGGAGATGTCGCCCAGAGGTGCTCTGATCAACAGTCCCAGAGGAACCCATCTGCCAATCATGTTTGACCTGGCACCAGACATACAGACAAAGGCTTCAGGTGACTCCAACTGTAGTCTTCAAGTCACAACAAGCCAATCAAGTGTTCTCAGCTGAGACCCCAAAGAATCCACCACTGCTCTGTTGTGTCCCAATTCCTGATTTACAGAGGTTTGAGCATAACAAAATGGTCATCTTTTTGCTACTAAGTTTGGGATAGCTGATTATGCAGCAGTAAATAACCAGAACATTCACATATTTATTATTAAATANTTGCTTTTATTTCCAGTATTGTGTCCCAATTCCTGATTTACAGAGGTTTGAGCATAACAAAATGGTCATCTTTTTGCTACTAAGTTTGGGATAGCTGATTATGCAGCAGTAAATAACCAGAACATTCACATATTTATTATTAAATAAATTCAGTGTTTTCTATTCATTTTTTATCCTTTCCAACCTTATATTAAATATTCATATTACCAGTATATTCATGACATAGCATATTCTGATTCTCTCACTACCTCAATCTCTTTCAGTGGATTCATTTCCTCTGAATGAATAAACTCTCAAAGGAATCCCAAAGGGCCTTTATTTAGCCCTTTCCCTTTTGATTACCTCATCCATTGCTAAGATTTAAGTTATAAAGTCACTTATTGATTAATTCATTTAATAAGTATTTATCGACCACCTACAATATGTGTTAGACACTATTCTAAGGCCTTGATATATATTACTATGCATGATACAGACAGCATCCTTCCTCTGAGAATGCATATACTCTCATAAGAATAAACAGAAAATAAAGTAGTATACAGTAATATCCCACATAGAAATCAGCACTGTGAAGAAATAGAAAGCAGGGTGAAAAGGACAGAGGGGTACTATTTTATGAAGAGTTGTAATGGAAGACATTTTTAATAAGTTAAATTTCATCAGAGATATCAAAGGAACATTTCATGCGAGGATGGACACAAAAAAGTACAGGAATGGTATGGTCCTAACAGAAGCAAAAGATATTAAGAAGAGGTGGCAAGAATATACAGAAGAACTATTCAAAAAAGATCTTCATGACCCAGATAATCACAATGGTGTGATCAGTCACCTCGAGCCAGACATCCTGGAACATGAAGTCAAGGGAGCCTTATGTTAGGAAACATAACTATGAATAAAGCTAGTGGAGGTGATGGAATTCCAGTTGAGCTATTTCAAATCCTAAAAGATGATGCTGTGAAAGTGTTGCACTCAATATGACAACAAAACTGGAAAACTCAGCAGTAGTCACAGACTGGAAAAGGGCAGCTTTCATCTCAATTCCAAAGAAAGGCAATGCCAAACAATGTTCAAACAACCACACGATTGCACTCATCTCACATGCCATCAAAATTCTTCAAGCCAGACTTCAACAGTATGTGAACTATGAAATTCCAGATATTCAAGCAATATTTAGAAAAGGCAAAGGAACCAGAGATCAAATTGCCAATATCCACTGGATCATTGAAAAAGCAAGAGAGTTCCAGAAAACCATCTACTTCTGCTTTATTGACTACACCAAAACCTTTGACTGTGTGTATCACAATAAACTGTGGAAAACTCTTCAAGAGATGGGAATACTAGACCACCTGACCTGCCTCTTGAGAAATCTGTATGCAGGTCAACAAGCAACAGTTAGAACTGGACATGGAACAAAAGACTGGTTCCAATCGAGAAAGGAGTATGTCAAGGCTGCATATTGTCACCCTGCTTATTTAACTTATATGCAGAGTACATCAGGTGAAATTCCGNGGTATTTTTCACAGAACTAGAACAAATAATTTCAAGATTTGTATGGAAATACAAAAAACCTCGAATAGCCAAAGCAATCTTGAGAAAGAAGAATGGAACTGGAGAAATCAACCTGCTTGACTTCAGGCTCTACTACAAAGCCATAGTCATTAAGACAGTATGGTACTGGCACAAAGACAGAAATATAGATCAATGGAACAAAATAGAAAGCCCAGAGATAAATCCATACACTTATGGACATCTTATCTTCGACAAAGGAGGCAAGAATATACAATGGAGTAAAGACAATCTCTTTAACAAGTGGTGCTGGGAAAACTGGTCAACCACTTGTAAAAAAATGAAACTAGATCACTTTCTAACACCACACACAAAAATAAACTCCTCCAGAGTTTAATCCCTCTTTTCTACATATTTTGTTCACCCTCTTAGGGTAATCTTCACATCATTGATTCAATTACTAGCCATAGATGTAATCATTCTTACACATGGGATCACAAAGAGTTGGAAGTGACTGAGCACACACATTTCCCTCCATTAAAAAAAAAAAGTTTATTTATTACTTTGTGTTTGGCTGTGCTTGGTCTTCGTTGCTGCACACAGGCTTTCTCTAGTTGCGGTGCACAGGCTTCTCACTGTGCTGGCTTCTCTTGTGAAGCACAGGCTCTAGGCGCTCTGGCTTTAGCAGTTGCAGCTCGCAGGGCTCAGGGGTTGTGGCACGTGGGCCCAGTTGCTCTGCAGCATGTGGAATCCTCCCAGACCAGGGATCGAACCCACGTCCCGTGTCTTGGCAGGCAGTCTGTCATCCACTGTACCACCAGGGAAGTCCATTTCCCTCTATTTTTAACCTCATTCCTGGACTGCAGACCCGTAAATCTAAGCTGGTGTCTCACCAGCACCCAGGACCAATCTGAACTCACCTCTTTTCACCCATAGTGTCTTGTTACTTTGCCTTTTTTACCAGTGTCTCTGCCTTCCATGTATTTCCACTCTTCTGCTTCTTCCTCTTCCCCTCCCTTGATACAGTCCAACCCTCTAATACACAGAATCAACTGGCTTCAGTTTTTTCCTGCTGCCCCTCTGGCTCTTAATGTTCTCACAGGACCATGCACCACTTCCCTGAAGGTAACATGCTTACTCATGCCTTGTCATATGCTGTTGTTTCCTTCTGCTTGAAATACTCTTATCTTTTTTGCCGATCTGAGAAAGCCGTCCAGTGTACCTTGGTTCAGGCATCATCCCCTTTGTGAGGCCTCCCTGACTCATAGTCAGCCCTGCTCCCTGCATTCATATTCTCCCCTGGATACACCTCCACTGTAATACATGGCTCTTCTCAGTAAACCATGGTCTGCACATCTGTCTCCCACTGTGAACCGAGCTCCTCAGAAGCATGAGCTGTGCCTCTCTTTACATCTCAGCGTAATATCTGGCACTTGTTAGGTGCTTCATAAATATTTGATGAAAGAACAAACATACTCAGAATGCATGTTTATTATGAAAGTGTTTCTGTCTAATGAAGCATAAGTGGATTAAAGCAACAGTGGAAACTTCCCTCTCTTCCCCTTTCTGCCTCCTCAGAAGGTTCACCTTGGTATGACTCAGTCCTTTCCCACCAGCACCCATTTTACAGCGGCCAGCATCCACATTGGTCCTGGCATGATGGACAACCTGATGAACCCAGCCAAGACTAAGATAAACTACTTGTCCTCAAGTAGAATAAATATTTCAAATAAAGCCAACCCAAGAAAGTCAGGCCAAACAGCTATTGATTGCTAAAAGCCTGAACTTGAGCCCAATGAATATTCCAAAGTTCACCTCCATGCAGCTTGCCTAAATGGTGATCAATATGCAATTACTGCCCCCTTTAAAGGCATCTTACACTGCCTACCTGGAAAAGGGTTTTACTTTTTAAATCTTTTGTTTGTTAAATTTGCTTAGGCAGGGAAAAAAGAGAGAGAGATTTGGCTAAAACAGCATCCTTTACCTTTAGCATTTCAAACAATTCTGTTATATGTGAAATGGTCTGAATGTATGCGGAATGGTAACTGGAAGGTGCCCTGTTACATGATCGTCATTCATCTCAAGAGGACTTTTTCTGAGTGGCTAAACAGTAAGGATATTGTATTTCAGTTTCCTAATTTCTCCTCACATGGCTACATGCCCTAGTCATAACCTTGTAAATTTAAGTTTGTAGAGTGGGATGCTGAAGTCCAGCTGTAGTGAAAACAAATATATTATTTGTCTAGTTTCCTTTCAGAATTTTATTTTGATGCAGAAAAACCCCTCCCTGCTGCATTTAGAAATGTATTTACCCTCCTCCTGATAGTTAAGATTTCATGTCTGACAAATATGCCTTTTTGGTACCCTGCCATAATCAGAGCTCTGTTGTTTTCACTTAAACTCTTGTCATATTCTCTTAAAGGTGCCTCCTGACCCCAAGCTCTGTCCCTCCAGGCCCTTCATCACACTACTGCCAGATTAAGCTTTCAAAAATCTACTTATGTAGTGCCCTCCTTTTCTTAAACATTTCATGGCTTCTGCAGCATCAGTGGCATGGAGCCCAGGTTCCTTGGGCAGCACAGCCAGGGCCTGTCATGACCTGTTCCTGCCCACTTCCCCTCAATCGTCTCCCCCACGCCCATGCCCCCACCCCTGCCCACCCCCCACTCCAGGTGACATGCTCTTACAGACCTCCTATACCTTTNTGAAAAATGTGCCCGGTGGCGTGCTGGTAACAGTACATTTACTTTAGAGTACCCGCATTAGGAATTTGATAACATTGTATTAGTGAGGGCAATGGCTTGGGAAGACAGCTCCTGGAAGGCATGTTTGGACTATAATGGGCTGGGGAGGATGAGCTCTGCATCCTGAATACACCAGCACCCAAAGAGCAGTGAACCCTGAGGAGGAAACACAGCCCCGGCCCTTCTCCCACCCCGCCTAGCTGCCTCTGCTCCTGGCTGTGAGCAGTAGGGTGCGAATGCAGGCAGGGCAAAGCACGGCGCCTTTTGCAAGGCTTCTTTGTCCTGTCTTCTGGGTCACTGCACATGCTCACTCTTCTGAAGTAAGTGGACCAGGTGTGTGTGGTAAGCTGGAGCACAGCGGCCTCCAGCATCAGGAGTGTTTGCGAACATGCCCAGCCCCAGGTTTCGACCATGCTCTTGCCTCCATCTTAACAATTTTCTCTGACCTGTGCACCTGACTGCCTTTCTATCATCCTTCAAGTCCTCAGTTTTAATGTCACTTGCTCAGGGAAGCATAACATGAGCCCTGGGGCTAGAATAGAACCTCTTCTGAAGTGAACTCTTGGACCCTGGACTTTGACTTCATAGCCCAGAAAATTATGGAACTAATAACGTTGTCAACTCTGGATCCCAGGGCCTAGCCCTGTGCTTGGCATGTGGTGGATGCACAGTGTGTGTTCATGGACTGCATGAATGGATAATTGCTTCCCTAAAAGACTGCTCATTAAAGACAAACAGGGATTTGAGGCTCTCCAGAACCTTGCAGGGTTGAGTCAGTACAGTCGATGGTTGTTGATCATGCCCCTGGGGCAAGTGGTTTTTCTTCCAGCTTGTTTGGAAGCAAAACCAAGAGGGTTCCTAGCCTTAAGTTTTTCTTTGTCTCATGTGCTTAGATGGAGAAGGCAATGGCACCCCACTCCAGTACTCTTGCCTGGAAAATCCCATGGACGGAGGAGCCTGGTGGGCTCCAGTCCATGGGGTCACATAGAGTCAGACACGGATGAGTGACTTCACTTTCACTTTTCACCTTCATGCGTTGGAGAAGGAAATGGCAACCCCCTCCAGTATTCTTGCCTGAAGAATCCCAGGGACAGAGGAGCCTGGTGGGCTGCCGTCTATGGGGTCGCACAGAGTCGTACACGACTGAAGCGACTTAGCAGCAGCAGCAGTATGTGCTTAGAAATTATGGCAGAACTCCTCTCCTCTCCTTTAGAGCTGTGCCTTTCAGAGCCCTGTCATGGATAGAACTTCCTTAGAGGCGAGGCCACCCTATGACAAACTCCTTTTGGTGATCTAGCAACTCCTAATAAAGCACTGTGGGCTGGGAGTCAGCTTGCCTGTCCAGAACCTCTGAATGGCT
The DNA here is from genome assembly GCA_006410875.1 of Neotragus pygmaeus. NCBI lineage: Eukaryota > Metazoa > Chordata > Mammalia > Artiodactyla > Bovidae > Neotragus > Neotragus pygmaeus. The sequence goes on from SJYV01011725.1 coordinate 567,044, forward strand.
ACCCTGTAAGCTTCCCTTTCTTGTCAGATTCAGGATTAGGTTCATCCTGGTCCAGTCTCAGCCCCTGTCACTTCTAAAACTTTCCCAAACTCATATGGTAGCAATATGGCCTGGTGTGGTACAGAAGGACCCACTGCTTCTCCACGGGGTTAATTTTTAAACTCTCTGAGCCTTGTTGTCAAGTTGTGTTTGACTCTCTGCAACCCCATGGCTGTCTCTTATACACATCTAGATGTGTATAAGAGACAGCTTACAGACCTCCTATACCTTTGCATATGCTGCTTACCACCGCCAATATCATGGCTTCTCTTCTCTGCCTGGCAAATAATCACACTTCAGACTCAGTTCAGATGTCACAATTGGAAACCCACATGCAAATGGATGCAGTTAGATCCTTAGCTAATACCACATACACAGATTAATTCAAAACTAAAGATCTAAATGTAAGAACTAAAACTAGTACACTCTTAGAAGAAAACATAGGTTTAAATCTTCATGACATTGAATTTGGCAATGATGACACTGTTCTGTAATTGCCTAACGTGATGGTGGCACATTTCTGAATATTCTAAAAACCATTGAATTATACATTTTAAATGGGTGAATTGTATGGTGTGTCAACTATATCTTGATAAAGCTGTTAAAGAGAAAGAAAAAGGAAGAATAGGGGATCCATAATCCTACCACATTGAAATAACCTGTTAGTATTTTGATCTGTTTCTTTCCAGTGTCTTCTAATGCATATTTTTTACATATTTTTACATGAGGTAATGCTTCATATGGAATTTTGAATATTATTTTTCATGCTTACTATTATGATCATAAGAACTTGTTCATTCTAACACCTACTCTCCTGATTGTTAAGAAGTATGTAATATTCCATGTAGATATACTATAATGTAATAATGTTTTGACTGGTGGACCTTTAAATTATTTTTGCTTTTATTTTTCTTTTTTCCATTGTAATGAATTTTGCAGCAAATACACTTTTTTTTTTTAAGACTAGACCATGCTCATGAAATGCCTTATGTAAAACTTCTTTTATTCCCAGAGAAAAGAAGATCTCGCGGAGCAGTGCCCTGAAAGTGCTGGACCATGCCATGATTGGACCCGAGGGCACAGACAACTGCCACAAGTTTGTTGACATTCTTGGCTTACGGACCATCTTTCCCCTTTTTATGAAGTCTCCCAGGAAGATCAAGAAAGTGGGAACCACTGAGAAGGAGCATGAAGGTAGGGTTCGCTGGAGAAATCAGCCTCATTTAAAGGTGTTAGGAGAAATGGAGGAGATGAGAGCTGCTTTGCAAAGTGCTGTGCAGCTGAGGAGTCGACTCTTAGGTGGAAGTGTGCTACCTTTTTCTTTTTTATCTGCTTATTTTCTATGCATGGAAAAGCAACCCAGTGACCCCTGGTCACGGATGGCCTTTGTCACACTGCTTCTGGTGGTTTCATTCCCTGCTGGCCTGTTAATAAGCCTGCGCGTGAAGGTTTTGTTTTCTTCACTATAATTTGTAGCAAGGTGTCTCTCTGATGGAAGACCCTTTTGAAAAGAGTAATGAGGTAGCAACACATGTCACCTCCGGAGTAGCGCTTTCATGTATTTCTGTATTAAAGTATGATTCAGCCAACGTCAGGAATTGCCGAAATAAACTATTTACAGCCCAGGTGCCCCTTTTTATGTTTTTGCTCCCTGGTGGTGAGCACTCCCAGCACAATGCCATGAATCGCGGTGCTGTGAGCAGAGTGGTTGCTGCTAGACCAGTCCCACCCTGCTCTAGTCTGGTGGCCTGCAGCTTCCCTCTCCCAGTGAGTGACGGCAGTGCAACCTGGAAGGCCCTGGATTTATGAGCATTGACGGTTGTGCTGGAGGCTAACAAACACTTGCAGAGGGAACTTACATGGTTGGGTGGTTATTTTAAAGTATGGAGAAAGGGCTACAGGGGGGATGAGGTGGTGGTGTGTGTAAAAGAGGAGGACCTGGGCTGACTGACTGGCTAATTTGGTCATCTTATCAGAAGTTAACATCTGTCCCATGATTTGCTTTTTTTTTTCATCAGTGATTAGTAGAACAGCATAGATGTCTGCAGAATCTTTTTTATTCCTTACCCTCCTAGATAAAAGTCTTTTTTCATCTTGAGTTGACCTAGTCTCTACCAACTTGAAATGGCTAAAAGGAAGGTGGTGTGGCATGTCTTCAGTGGTTACCACCAGGGATACCTTCTTTGATGGAATCCCTCTCCAGACACAGCAAAAAGTCTGGCAGGGAAGAACTCTGGACTGGAGGTCTGACAACACATAGAAAGTTCAGGTCACCTCAAACCAGGTACTGACTGAAACCCTAGCTGTTGAAACACCAGCTGTGAACATGTCAACCCCATTACTGGTCTTTTTTCTTTCCTCAATGGAAATTTATGCATGGGAGAGAGAATGGATGGTCTTGAAGATCTTCGAGATAAAATTTAGGAGACTATCACCATTCATTGACATCCTGCCACATTCCTAGCACGGCTGCATTATGTGCTACCTTACTGGGGCCTTAGGAGTGTGCTCAGTCACTTCATTTGTGTCTGGTTCTTTGTGACCCTACGGACTATAGCCTAGCAGGCTTCTCTGTCCATGGGATTCTCCAGGCAAGAAATACTGGAGTGAGTTGTCATCCCGTCCTCCAAGGGATCTTCCCAACCCAGGAATCAAACCCATGTCTGTTACATTTCCTGCCTTGGCAGGCGGGTTCTTCACCACTAGTTCCACCTGGAAAGCCCCATTTGGACCTCACAACCCATGAAATAGATGGTGCTATCCTTGTTCTTTAGAGGAGGAGATCAGCTGAGGAAGGAACCAAGCCGTGGTTCTACTGCTAAGTAGCTGTGTGACTTTAGACACTACTTAACTTCTCTGGACTGCATTTTCCTTCCTGCCCTGTTAGATGCGGAAACTAGAGTAGTGAAATAGAAGCTCTGATATCGGTACCTTAAGGTTGCTGAGAAGACAAGTGACAGATTCAGTAAGCAGCTGTTTTCCTTCTGAAAAATGTGCCCGGTGGCGTGCTGGTAACAGTACATTTACTTTAGAGTACCCGCATTAGGAATTTGATAACATTGTATTAGTGAGGGCAATGGCTTGGGAAGACAGCTCCTGGAAGGCATGTTTGGACTATAATGGGCTGGGGAGGATGAGCTCTGCATCCTGAATACACCAGCACCCAAAGAGCAGTGAACCCTGAGGAGGAAACACAGCCCCGGCCCTTCTCCCACCCCGCCTAGCTGCCTCTGCTCCTGGCTGTGAGCAGTAGGGTGCGAATGCAGGCAGGGCAAAGCACGGCGCCTTTTGCAAGGCTTCTTTGTCCTGTCTTCTGGGTCACTGCACATGCTCACTCTTCTGAAGTAAGTGGACCAGGTGTGTGTGGTAAGCTGGAGCACAGCGGCCTCCAGCATCAGGAGTGTTTGCGAACATGCCCAGCCCCAGGTTTCGACCATGCTCTTGCCTCCATCTTAACAATTTTCTCTGACCTGTGCACCTGACTGCCTTTCTATCATCCTTCAAGTCCTCAGTTTTAATGTCACTTGCTCAGGGAAGCATAACATGAGCCCTGGGGCTAGAATAGAACCTCTTCTGAAGTGAACTCTTGGACCCTGGACTTTGACTTCATAGCCCAGAAAATTATGGAACTAATAACGTTGTCAACTCTGGATCCCAGGGCCTAGCCCTGTGCTTGGCATGTGGTGGATGCACAGTGTGTGTTCATGGACTGCATGAATGGATAATTGCTTCCCTAAAAGACTGCTCATTAAAGACAAACAGGGATTTGAGGCTCTCCAGAACCTTGCAGGGTTGAGTCAGTACAGTCGATGGTTGTTGATCATGCCCCTGGGGCAAGTGGTTTTTCTTCCAGCTTGTTTGGAAGCAAAACCAAGAGGGTTCCTAGCCTTAAGTTTTTCTTTGTCTCATGTGCTTAGATGGAGAAGGCAATGGCACCCCACTCCAGTACTCTTGCCTGGAAAATCCCATGGACGGAGGAGCCTGGTGGGCTCCAGTCCATGGGGTCACATAGAGTCAGACACGGATGAGTGACTTCACTTTCACTTTTCACCTTCATGCGTTGGAGAAGGAAATGGCAACCCCCTCCAGTATTCTTGCCTGAAGAATCCCAGGGACAGAGGAGCCTGGTGGGCTGCCGTCTATGGGGTCGCACAGAGTCGTACACGACTGAAGCGACTTAGCAGCAGCAGCAGTATGTGCTTAGAAATTATGGCAGAACTCCTCTCCTCTCCTTTAGAGCTGTGCCTTTCAGAGCCCTGTCATGGATAGAACTTCCTTAGAGGCGAGGCCACCCTATGACAAACTCCTTTTGGTGATCTAGCAACTCCTAATAAAGCACTGTGGGCTGGGAGTCAGCTTGCCTGTCCAGAACCTCTGAATGGCTACCCTGTAAGCTTCCCTTTCTTGTCAGATTCAGGATTAGGTTCATCCTGGTCCAGTCTCAGCCCCTGTCACTTCTAAAACTTTCCCAAACTCATATGGTAGCAATATGGCCTGGTGTGGTACAGAAGGACCCACTGCTTCTCCACGGGGTTAATTTTTAAACTCTCTGAGCCTTGTTGTCAAGTTGTGTTTGACTCTCTGCAACCCCATGGACTGCAGCACTCCAGGTTTCCCTGTCCTTCACTATTTCCCTGAGTTTGCTCAAATTCAAGTCCACTAAGTCAGTGATGCTGTCTAATCATCTCATCCTCTGCTGCTTTCTTCTCCTTTTGCCTTCAGTCTTTCCCAGCATCAGGGTCTTTTCCAGTGAATTCTTGCCCCTTATGTAAAATGCTAGGTCTACCACCGAGGGTAGGTGGTAGGTGAGGGTCAGGTAAAGTGATGAATACAAAGTTAGCGTAGACTCTAGAATATGGTAGGCACTTCAAGAAGTATAAGTTCTCCACTAAATCTGTCTCCAGTTCTGCCCAACCTGGCCTTAGTCACACATACTCTCATTCTTCTAGGAGGTCACTGGGAAGCCAGGCAAAGAGACTTGCCCACACCTCAGGTTGGGAGAGTGTGGGTTTTATCGGCCTGCAGTCTAATTGCCATGTGATAGCTTCTAGAGAATAGGCAGACTCATTCTTGACGGGACTGTCAGGAGTCCTGATATGCTAAATAGAGGACTGGCATAAAAACCACCATGTTTTATGTTTCCCAAGCCAACAGAAGGGCTTGAGAGAGGACAGTCTCTAGATTAAGCTGACTCTAGAGAGAGAAGGGAAGAAGCAGAGACCACCCTTATAACCTAGAATTGCTGGGAATATAGTTCTTTTGTGAGTTGGGATGAAGAGGGAAAAGAATTATTGTAATTGAAATACATTCAGGTTCACATAATAAAACCTTCTGAAATAGATCAGGGGAGGCACTTAGGAAGTGGGTCATAGAGGATTTTTCTGTGATTTATGACAGAGAGTGTTTTGCTTATGTTTTTCTCAAGGAGTTTTATCGTTTTTGGTCTTACCTTTAGACCTTTAACTTATTTTGAGTTTATTTTTGTGTATGATGTTAGACAGTGTTCTAGTTTCATTCTTTTANATCCAACCAGTCCATCCTAAAGGAGATCAGTCCTGGGTGTTCACTTGAAGGACTGATGCTGAAGTTGAAACTCCAATACTTTGGCTACCTCATGTGAAGAGCTGACTCATTGGAAAAGACCCTGATGCTGGGAGGGATTGGGGGCAGAAGGAGAAGGGGACGACCGAGGATGAGATGGCTGGATGGCATCACCGACTCGATGGACATGAGTTTGGGTAAACTCCAGGAGTTGGTGATGGACAGGGAGGCCTGGTGTCCTGCTATTCATGGGGTCACAAAGAGTCAGACACGACTGAGCAACTGAACTGAACTGAACTGAACTGAAGCTTTCTGATTCTTGATGTTCTCATGAGGGAAAATGGTATTTCATTCTACTTAAATTTATATTTTAAAAAACTGTTGAATATTTCCTTTCCCAGGAACTATCCTTTTATTTTCTTTGCTAATTTTCTATTGTGTTGTTGTTCATTTCTTATTGATCTGCAGGATCTCTTCTTATATTGAAAGACACAGACTTTTGTCTGTGTTATACGTTGCTGCTGCTGCTAAGTCACTTCAGTTGTGTCCGACTCTGTGTGACCCCAGAGACGGCAGCCCACTAGGTTCCCCTGTCCCTGGGATTCTCCAGGCAAGAATACTGGAGTGGGTTGCCATTTCTTTATCCAATGCATGACAGTGAAAAGTGAAAGTGAAGTCGCTCAGTCATGCCCGACTATTAGCGACCCCATGGACTGCAGCTCCTACCAGGCTCCTCTGTCCACGGGATTTTCCAGGCAAGAGTACTGGAGTGGGTGCCATTGCCTTCTCCAGGGCTATATGTTACAATGTAGCAAATATTATGCCATTTTTACTTTGTGTATGGTGTAGTTTTGATATGAGGTATTAAAAAAGTAATTTTAGTTGGCTATGTCTATCTTTTCTTTCATGACTTTGTCACATCTAGAATAGTATTTCTTACTGCAAGTTAAAAAGAAAAATTCTTTCATTTTCATCTTTTTATTGTTCTTTTAAGCACTCAGCTTTTTCACCCATGTGGAATTAATTTAAGAATAATGAGTTAGGTTTGGGATCTGACTTAAGCTTTTTAAGATGGGTATCCATTTGTCTTAATCTATTTTGCTAAATAATTGTGTTTTTTTTGTTTGTTTGTTTGTTTTACAAATTAACCCTACTATAGGGCAAATGTAAAGGATGGGCTAAAAGTAGTCATGGAGAAAACATATTGTAACTTACATGTTCATCAAGGGCACCCCACTCCAGTACTCTTGCCTGGCATGGACGGAGGAGCCTGGCAGGCTGCAATCCATGGGGTCACTAAGAGTCGGACACGACTAAGCGACTTCAATTTCACTTTTCACTTTCATGCTTTGGAGAAGGAATGGCACCCCACTCCACTACTCTTGCCTGGAGAATCCCAGGGACAGGGTAGCCTGGCGGGCTGCCGTCTATGGTGTCGCATAGAGCTGGACACGACTGAAGCGATGCAGCAGCAGTACACGGGGGAGGACAGTTAAGTGAATCACATATTCTTGAATATATTTATATACACTCTCTAAAGATGTAAGAAAAAATAACTTTTTTTTCTCTTCAGAGGCATTTTTATGCAAAGACAATGCATCAAAACACTAACATTTTCCAGGACCTGAACAAGACTCTTGATCGAGATGTGGGTGTTGAGTGGTTCAGTGAGTAACTATCACCCATAGACTCAGCACACTGCCGAGTCATTAAGGTACTTATAAAGTATCCCAGCTTACTTCTTATAACATTCCATTACAAAATTTACACATGTCATAGGCTTTTGAATCTCTTGCAAATGATGGTCAAAAAACCTTAATTGTTAAATCTGCTCAGGCTATCAGGCTGGTCTGATAAAACTATAAGCCAGATGATTCAATATCATATAAACACTGGAAGAAACAAAATGGGAAGTTTCTCTTATTAAATACTATTGTCATACATACATTTTGGAGGAGTAAATATCTGGATGCTAGTGATAAAAAGTATTGTTGTAGTTGCACAGATAAGAGAAATATATTACAGATATATTGCACACTTTACAAAAATGCTTTCTGATCCACTGTCACATTTGATTTTCAAAAAGCTCTATAAACTAGATCCATGTCAAAACAAGAAAAAGAAGACATGAGTAACTTTAATAAAGGCAGTAGTCCTCAAAGAATTACATTTTGAATAAATGACAGTCCTTGGTTTTAAACACAAAATCCCATTACTATATGATCCAACAATCCCACTTCTGAGTATATATCCCAAAGAATTTAAAGCAGGGACTCAAACAGAGATGTGTATACCTATGTTCATACCAGCATTATCCACAACACTCAAAAGGTGGAGGCAACCTAGGTGTCCATCAACTGATGAATAGCTAAACAAAATATGGTATTTACATGCTATGGAATATTATTCAGCCCTAGAAAAGAAGGCAATCCTGTCACATGCTAAAACATGGATGAACCTTGAAGATACTATGCCAAGTGAAATAGGCTGATCACAAAAAGACAAACACTGTATGATTCCACTGATTATGAGATACTTAGAGTAGACAAGTTCTTGGAAAGAAAAAGTGGGGTGGGACTGGGGAGAGGGGAAAATAGGGAGCTATTATTTAATGGACATGGTTTCAGTTTTGCAAGATGAAGACATTCTGGAGATGGGTTGTATAACACGTGAATCTACTTAACAACACTGAATGAACTGTAAACCTGGTTAGGATGGTAAATTTCATATCATGCAGTTTTTCCATAAGACTTAAAATGTCTTTTCCAAGCCCCGCATTTCACAAACCTGGCCAAAAACCTCTTCATTAACCGTGAACGTGAGGTCAAGGATGTCTGTGATATTATTGTCCTTCATCCATTGCAAGCTCTGGTGGAATTCCTCATCTAGATATTCCAGGTCACTCAAATCACAGGGTCTGGGTCCATTCAAAGGGAGAAAGAAGGGCAAACAGATTGTTTCAGTAAACACCTAATCAGACCTCATGCCAAAATAAGGTTATATCACTCTAGGCTAAAGCAACACAGGTGTATTTTAGTGATTTGATACTTTTGAATACATCGATGAACCTTTAGTTTATTCAGTAATTGGAAAAGAAAGTATTAAATGTTTAAAATAACAAACACAAAACAATTATTGACTCAAGGACTCTCCGTGGCCATTGGAGAAGAGTATCATTTAAAAATAACCAAGTTATACATCAATTTTTTTCTTTTATCTTATTCTACCTTTATTGAGATATAATTGACATAGAGCACTGTATAAGTTTAGAGTATACAGCATAATGATTTACATACAGGGACAGATCAGTTCTACTTAGCAATTTCATACAATGCTTGTAATGCTACTATAATTATTTATATAAACTGATTTATGTCTGGTATATGATGTTCTCTTATGCTTATATAAAATCTCCAAATGTCTTTTTATTGGACTAAAAGGTTTATGTGATAGCTTAAGCACTCAGAAAAGTAAACTACCATAAACCTAACAGGAATGAGTAGGGCAAACAGTGACAAAAGGGCCAGAGGAGTCAGGGAGGTTGGTGCCTCTGGTCCTGCGGGCAGGGCTGGGGGGACACTTACAGTCTCAGGAGCGCCTTATAGAAGGGTCTTGTGAAGAAAGCATCCAGAAGGTACTGATGAATCAGAGCCAGGCCTAGGATTCTGCCACTGAACCTGAACCTAGAACACAGATAAGGCAGAGCCATGTATTGTTAGTTGATGTGTTTCTTTGTCGTATTCATCTTAAGCCACTTCAGAAACTTGCCAAGTGATGACACAAGAGAGGCACCCATTCTTTTTATTCTTTACCATGAACAATAGCTATGAACTTGGGATGTACTAAATGAACATACCTCCTCAAGCAACCGAATAGAATCATTTTACTGGAATCCTCTTCTCAGACCTGACTGTATAAGGACCCAAGAGAAGAAAAAGGGCTGGTGAAGGGGAATTCTGGGACACAGACAAACAGCCAGCATTGAACCTGAGGATCTGAACCCAAGGATATGGAAAGTTTTCTGTACCATGCGTTCTTACCCATTCAAGCATTCCATAGATATCACCCGAAGGTCTCATGTGTGCCTGACCCTATGGTGGAAGGTGGGGGAACTTGAACATGACTTACATATGGCAATCATGCTCATGGTCAGAGAGGTGAGGTTTGTGGAATCCCAGTGTGGTAAGCGGTCATGGCCACAGGACCTACATGGCCACACACGAAGAGCGAGGTCTCTGCTGGGAGGGACTGGCTGTATAGACCTGGCCACCTCCAGATGTAAGGGCCTTCACTGATCTAAATCCTTGTTGGAGCAAATAGTTTTCTGGCATTTTTTTGCTTGTAACCTGCCTAGCTGCATGCTGCAGCTCTTAAGAGCTTGGTCCCATTGTTGCCCTGTTCCTAAATCAGCTTCCCTCTGTCTGGTCAAGCCCACTGGCTCCCTCACCCTGGGTACTGCCCATCTCTGGTACCTATGTCCAGACCCCCTAAAGGAGTCTTTCCTGTCTCTTCCTATCTAACTAGATTTTCACCTAAACATAGTCTTAGCTGTGACTTTTCTCAGATCCCCTGTTGGAATTTCCAACTAACCTTTCATGAGGCTCTTAGATGAAAAAGACTTTGTACTCTGTAACTGCTATGAAAATGGTTCAAATGAATAGATTATAAGATCCTGTAATAAGTGCAATCATAAATAACACTTCAAATAGCCATCTTTAAAGTAGTCTATTCTTTTTGCATGAAAGCAGTACTTTGGCCACCTCATGCAAGAGTTGACTCCTTGGAAAAGATTTTGATGCTGGGAGGGATTGGGGGCAGGAGGAGAAGGGGACGACAGAGGATGAGATGGCTGGATGGCATCACTGACTTGATGGACGTGAGTCTGAGTGAACTCCAGGAATTGGTGATGGATAGGGAGGCCTGGTGTGCTGCGATTCATGGGGTCGCAAAGAGTCGGACACAACTGAGTGACTGAACTGAACTGAAGTTGCTTAGTCGTGCCTAACTCTTTGCAACCTTATGGACTATAGCCCACCAGGCTCCTCCATTCTTTTTGCATGAAATAACATGCAAATATTATTGGCTCTGGGGAGACAAGAGGTGAGCAGAACCTCATTACAGGTGCTATAGGGGCACTGTGGATGGCGAGGCCCATGGACCAGATGAATAGCTTATAGTCCTTGAGGCCAGACTGTGCCATCAGTACTGCATCCCCTGGTGGTCTTTCCTGATATCCCAATAACTGATGGGTCTCCAACCTGGCAGCTACAGTCCTGTGTCTAAAAGCACTGTTCACTCCTATCCCATGCAGGCTTATCCACTCTAATGGGCTCTGAGGCATCACAACTGATGTTCCTAACATGATGTGGGGCTGTGGCCATGTGTGGGAGATGGCAACATTGCCCAGTGTGGGAAGAGAGCAAATGCCTGCCAACAACCTGCCTCCCTTAGAGGTGGCTCTGGGAGGCCTAATAAAGAGAAATGGTAATCTCAGCGGGCAGAAAGTGTCCACAGAAATGGAGCAGATAAAATATTACATGAAAATACTTTCAACTCAATGTTAAAAAACGGACTATCTCAATAAACTGTAAATTCTCCAGAAAAATATACATTATTCTAATCTATTTAAGAAAAAGTAAGAACTTAAATAGAAAAAGAACCATAGTATAAACTATGTCTCAAAACTTTGAGGAAAAAGGACTATATCGTTAGGATATAGTCCTTATAGGATATCCTTATAGTTGGGGTATTTTCATCCCAAATATTTAAATAGCTCCAGAAACCAGAAAATGGTAGAAAACTTAATTCATCATTATGAACTGCCATAATCACAAAATACAATTTGGAAAAGATCAAAGGAAAGAAAACTAAAGATGCTGAACTTACATGCTAAAAAGTCATAAGTAAAACATAAGAGAAAGTACCAGTCCATTCCTTGAGTAATGCCAAATGATTTAGGATGCTTGATTCTAGGAAATAAAGTTTATTATTAGGCATTCCATCATTGATATTAATTTTAATGTCAAAAGACAAAAATTATATGGCTTTTTCTTTCCTTTCTTTTTTTTTTTTTTTGGTTAGAAGCTAAAAATTTCTTGAAAAGATCCACCATTAATTGCCTTGAAGAAAAATAAAAATTTCATAGTAAACCAAGAGTAGGAGAATGTTTCCGTACATTATAAAGGATATTGATCTCAGCATCATATAGATAAAGATAAAGATATAGAAGGACAGTAAAGATATAGATGGAATGTTGGTTATCACCATCCTTCACAATGTTCTATGAGTTCTAGTCACTGTAGTTCGCTACAAGTGAAAAATGGGAAACAGATTAAAAATAACTTTTATGGAATGCCTATCAGACCAACACAGATCATGTGATCTCACTGATTCTTGCAACAGCTCTATTTACGACTGTGGCTATCCTCATTCCACCAGAAATCATAGGTCAGTAATGAGCACCGGGGAAGTGGCACAGCGAGGACACTGACCCACGTCTGCTTGCTGCCAAGTCTTTCCCTTTGTGCCCATTTTGAGAAGCCACAGAGCAGCAAAATTCACCCTCTGGTCCCGGGGCTGGGCTGCCCACTGTGGGACCTTGTGTCAGCAGTTACCCACCTACTCTTCATTTCCTTTTCTGGAAAGCAGCATTCTTCAAGTCATAGCTATTATTATTTTATGTTGGCTTCCAACACCTCCTTGTGATCATGAGAAGGGGGAATTTGTTACAAAGTTCTGGTGGTGTCTCAAGAAATCCAGCATCAGGAATGCAGTTGAGCTCAGATACTGGGGTGACTCCACCCTCATCTGAAGTCTCCCTTTTGTTCCTTTCTGTGGACGTCTGCTTCTTTCTTCTCTCCCACTGCCAACACTGCTAATGTTTTTCAGCTTGAGTTCAAGCCTCTAGAGTGACCAACTTGACTTTCCTTGATCTAGGTTCAGATTTACAGCATAATTCCCTGATTGTCCAACTCAGGCTGGATGCCCACCCTCGACCAAACCTGAAAGTAGGGTCTGGTGAGGAGAGCTCAGCGCTGGGTGATTTGTTCAGCACTTTACAGCCAGGATCACCATGGCACGCCTCTCAACCAGGGGCTGGGAAAAGAAAGAGGGAGGCAGATGGGGCTGTTTTTAGCAAAGGGGGCTGCAATGCAGACCACCCATCGGGAATTATTTATCTGCTTTGAATGGGGCTGGGCATAGATGGAATTTCTAAAGACAAAATTATATTGGTTTCACAGGCTGATGGGGACAACTAGTAGGTCCTCGATATTTTTTTCACAGCTGTGCAAGCAATCTATGATAATGTGGTTTGGCTTTATATAAACACAGACAGGATGGCTTGCAGCCAGTCAAATGGTACATACAGTAAAATATATTCCAGAGCGATGAACTATGATCTGGGACGTGTTTGTATAAGCACACTGCAGGGACTCTACAATTCAAATCCAAACAACAGCATAGAAGGCAGAGATTGGAATGGCAAAGCATTCCAGGTTGATGAATTGCCTTGACAATCTCACGAACAAGAAAACATCTTCCAGGGCTTGTAAATCTTCTTTGTCTCACCCAGCCTGGACAACTACTTGCTGGGAAATTGATTGTGTCTGGTGTCAACACAGGTTGGTAATGTGTAGGAATTAGGAGATGGAAAGAAAGTCCTTTTCTTTAGACTTTAGATTGATTATTAGAGAAACTATCCAGATAATTGAAGCAAAAAATACCCCCAAAGTTTCTGCTTTGATCTAAATTATTAGGCACAAACAAAGAGTTCTGAGGATCAATGAAAGCGAGTCCCTAGAGAAGGAGCAGCCTCCCCAGTGCATGGCGGGCATCTGTTACTTTATTTATCCAGGCCCAGGGTCTCCAGTCCAAGCGCCCCCTTCCGCCATCCATGTGAACCTGCAGGGCTGTAGGTACCCCTTCCTCTCAGGGGCCCCTGAGGGGTCTTCTCTGAGGCTGCAGGCCAGTCCTGCTCCTGGTGTGGGAGCGCTCCTCCTTTGTCATGGGCTGCCGTTCCTGAAGGCACACTGAGCTCAGCACACCCCCAAGGATGGTTACTGAGCAGCAGGCCCTGGCACCTCTGCCACCGGCCCCCAGGCTGCTGCCCAAGACGTGCTCTTCCGAGTGGCCTGGGCTCATTTCTGTAGGGCTGGTAGGGAAAGAGCTCCTCTGTGTTGACCTGCTCAGGTCAGAGGGGCCTCACGGCAGAGTTGCTGGNTGGATTCTTTACCTCTGAGCCACATAGGAAGCCCCTGTACTGATATACCAAGGGTTTTATAGGTGTATATACTTTATGAATTAGGCATTTCTATCATCTTTTTATAAATCTGTCTCAGAGAGTTTGTTAATTACCAAATACCTTTCAACAAGTGAGTGGCAAAGCAGAATTTTAGCCTAGTCCGCTTCTAAAGCTTCTTCTAACACCAGGGTGGCTCCTGTGGTCTTCTGGTTAGTACCCAGAGGCAACAGAGCGTAGGGAAAAGGAGGATTGTCTTTGTGAGACAACCTGGCTTCACATCCCAGCTCTGCCCCAAAACTAGCTGGTAGCCTTAGGGAAGTTATTCTTTCTAGATCTTCCATTCCTCTTCAGTCAACAAGCCAGATAAAAACCTCTCTCAAATTGTTGTGGGAAGAATAATGATCATGAGCATCCTATATAGTCTCTAGCAAGTAGACATTTACTAAACGGTCAAATAGTTACTGTGTCTCTGCTTCCTTTCAAAAATAGTCATCCTTACCTCTCTGATTTCACATTTACATTTACATGTCGAGTGCAGTCTCCTTGACTTTTGTGGGTTTGAAGCCCAGTTGTGGACCAGGACTCCATATGTGGGAGGCTGGGTTATAACACGAGCTACCAAGAGATGAGATAGCCAGTTTATCCTGATGGCCTGCTGATCAGGACCCTTAGGTATAATCCTGGTTGTGCTGGTCCTGTAAAAATTTATCACATCTTGAATGAAGTACCAGACCTTTCTATTTCCATTTGATGCTCTGTGGATACGAGCCCTAAAGGTAGATGAGTGAGGCTTCATTCATTCTTTTATCAAACAAACCACTAGCTCTTCTTTGCGCCAGGCTTGGCGCTATAGATGGAAGGTGAATAAGCTCACAGTCCAGTTAGGGAAATATGGAAACCTGTGTTTATAGTACAAGGGAAAATGATAGAAGAGAGCACAGATCAGGGGCTCCTAGGTGGTGGAAGAACAGATGGAGGTTAGAAACAGCTCCACCTTAGCCGTGTGGCTCTTGAGCCAAAGCTTAGATCTGAGTTAGCCAGGTGAAATGAAGTCGCTCAGTCGTTTCCGACTCTTTGCGACCCCATGGACTGTAGCCTACCAGGCTCCTCTGTCCATGGGATTTTCCAGGCAATAGTACTGGAGTGGATTGCCATTTCCTTCTCCAGGGGATCTTCCTGACCCAGGGATCGAACCCGGGTCTCCCTCATTGTAGACAGGCGCTTTACCGTCTGAGCCACCAGAGAAGTCCGTTAGCCAGGTGAAGGAATGTTAAATGGAAAAAAAAAAAAAGCACCACGTATAAAATAAAAGATGGGAGGTACAGGCTATAGTGAGCCTTTAACCTCACTGCCCCTCAGAATGATATGGAAACTTGTTTAAAATGTAGCCTTCTGGGACATGTTTCAGAGTTTCTGATTCCACCAGTCTGCATTATATTGGTGGATCTGTACTTTGTGAAGCTTGCCACGAGTACCCTCTGAGACCAGTCTGGCACCAGCCCTTGGTAAGAAGAGCATGGAGCAGAAGATTAGACTAGTTAAGTGGAAGCCAGACCTTGGAGGACTCTGCAGAGCTGTTGTGAGGACTCACTGAGTTAATACATGTACAGTGCTTAAGATAGTACTTGGCACATAGTAAGCATTCATTAATATTGATAGTTATTGCTATTCTTATATTATGATTAAAAAAAGCCTACTCCAAATTTTTATATGTCATAGGTATAGTACTAATTTCAATTATTTTGACTATTTCAGCTAATTTAGCATAAACTCAATTTTGATATTGAGGGCCTAGGTGGAAAGAATGAAGGAGAAACATTTATCACTGTTTTTCTTCTGCGTTTTCATTTTGCCAGAGAGAAACTTAGTTCTTTAGTGGCAGCATTAGCTGAATTCTTATTTTGGATATAGAATTTTCCATGGGCACATTTATTATTTTGTCAATATGACTCTGTTAGTTTTCATTTATTATCTTGATTAAATTTTATAGAAATAGTTTAGTATGCAGCATATCTCCTTTATAGAAGCAAAACCAATACCAGGAGTGTGGAAATGGCAGTCAAGAAATAGCTAAACCTTTATAGGTTATTTCTTTAGTGTTGGGTGGTGCCAAAATGAGGAATAACTCAGGAGCTAGACAGTAATTAAGTGTTTTGTTAAACCTGGCTTATAATAACCTGGTTTATTAAAATTCAACACGTAATCTTTTCTGTGTTGTTGTTCAGTTGCTAAGTCACTTATGACTGTCTGCAGCTCCATGGACTGTAGCACGCCAGGCTGCTCTGTCCTCCACTTTCTCCCGGAGATTGCTCAAATTCACATCCATTGGAAGAAAAGATATGACAAACCTAGATAGTGTATTAAAAAGCAGAGACATCACTTTGCCACCAAAGGTCTGTATAGTCATAGCTATAATTTTTCCAGTAGTCATGTACAGATGTGAGATTTGGACTGTAAAGAAGGCTGAGCACCAAAGAACTGATGCTTTCGAGCTGTGTTGCTGGAGAAGACTCTTGAGAGTCCCTTGGACAGCAAGGAGATCAAATCAGTCAATCCTAAAGGAAATCAACCCTGAATATTCAGTGGAAGGACTGATGCTGAAGTTAAAGTTCCAGTACTTTGGCTACCTGATGCAAAGAGCCTACTCATTGGGAAAGACCCTGATGCTGGGAAAGATTGAGGGTAGGAGGAGAAGGAGGGTAGGAGGGTAGGAGGAGGGTAGGGTGGCATCACTGACCCCATGGACATAAGTTTGAGCAAACTCTGGGACATAGTGAAGGACAAGGAAGCCTGGAGTACTGCAGTCCATGGGATCACAAAACATCAGATATGACTGAGTAACTGAACAACAACATGTCCATTGAACGGTGATGCTATCTAACCATCTCATCCTCTGCTGCCCTCTTCTTTTGCCTTCAATCTTTCCCAGCGTCAGAGAGGATCTCTTCCAATGAGTTGGCTCTTCGCATCTGTACCATGATATGCTTCTTAATGTTACTATTTGGGGGCTTTTTTTGTTGAGTACTCTGATAGGCAAAAGCCTATCAGGTAAAAACAATTCATTATATCGTTTCACCTAATCCTCACAAGAGCCCTGTGAGCCATATCTTATTACCTACATTTTACAAGTGAGAACACTGAGGCATAAAGAAGTTGTCATTTTCCAAAGACACAGCTAGTACATGGCCTTACTAGGATTTTAAGCTGAGCTTTTTCCCTGGTTTCTGAAAATTGAATCCTATGCAGTGCTCTTCTAATTCTTCTTTCGGTCATAAATCAGAACTTGCCCAGTAGTAGTGGGCCTGATTTAAACTGCCGCGTGGTATCTTTGCCTGTTTGATTTCTTTTCAATCATCAGTAGTCCCGCGCCTAGTACTGCATAAACTCTCTCAATTCCAAACATTTCGCCCTGCCACACTTTGTTCACCTCTGCTTGGCTTCTGGTTTTCGGGGGTATCTGTCCCCTGATAGTCTCTTCTCTTCAGGCCTCTCAGGCCTGAAACTCAGCACTGCTTCAGCCTTCAGTTTCTGTTCCTACACATTGCAGTCTGCTTCCTTTGCCATTGCCTGCCCTGAACCCTTCACTCAGCACTCTGGCCTGTTCTCTCCCTCTGTTGGCTCCCTGGAGAAAGAGACGTGAATCTGTAGTTTTCATCCCTCACCGATGGTGAGTAAGGCTTGAAGAGCTTTAACAGAATACACATGCCTGGGCCCCACCCCCCAGGAATTCTAAGGATCAAAACTCCAAACCTCTGTAATTTTTAGAAGCTCCAGAGCCTGTTGCTCAGTTAGTGCTGAGACTCACTGGCTAAAATGCTCAGAGCATAAGCCCTGGTGAGCATACCTTTGACTTTCTCTCTGGGCCAAGAAAAGATTCTTGACATGGTGGATCTTAGGGGAAGGCTTGTTAGATATATCTTTATTACTTTTTCTGAGTATGAATAATTAACCTAGTGTAGAAAAGTCAAGCATTGTGGAAAAGAAAGGAGGGAAAGTAAAAATCACCCCCAATCTCACCACCCAGAGTTAATCACTAGAAATAGCATGGACACTCTCCGTTCAAACATTTGCATTGGGGATGGGGCTCGAATATATATGAATATAATTTTGTATAATTGGAGGCATGGTGTATATGCTATTTTGTAACCTGTTTTTACTCAGTTTATCTTGGGCATACTTGACAGGGGTGAGTCTTTTAATACAATTAGGAAACTGGACTGTATATTTTTAGAAGGCAGGATAGATTTCAGGGGAAATGATGAGGTGATCACATTTTGGAAAGGGTAAGCTGGGCTTGGATGGCGAGACTGGCTCTTCCAAGTTGTGAATGTGCTGGGACTTCAGTATGGCAAGGAAAGGAGATGCAGACTGAAGGCTAATGCATCTCAGTTCACTTGGTTCTAAGAGAAGTGAAGATGCCTTTCAAATGTTTTTTTAAATGTATGAGTATTTTAAGGTGTTATACATGTTGGCATCTAACAGTGGATATAGTGTAGAAGGAGATAAACTGAAAATAGACCCGTATACATTTCACTGCTCATAAAGAATACATGTGTGAAATGCTTGCTCGTGTCCACCTTCCTGGGTTCTTGTGATATTGGATGTGATTTTTATATACAGCAGCTTGCAGGTTGCTGGGGAAATGGCTCTGTGTATTTAATCATGTTGCAGCCTTACTTGTTTGTTTTCTTTATGGTAAGAAAATGTCTTTGGCTTGCTTTTATAGTCAGATTGCTTTTGCTTGTGGGTGTCCAGATGCTGATGAACTGTAATTAGCATAAGAAGGAGGTTGAAAAGATGTTGAATATTCTTTTCTGGTAGCCAAACAAAGGATCTCCAAACACAAATTATTCTCAGGTATCAGGTTAAAGAGAAGCAGATCTTTTCTCTTTAAGATGTGGGTTTATTAAAGGATCTCTGTGTTGAGCTGGGGAGGTCAGCCTGGGGTTGGGGTTGGACAACCTTGCAGTGCACCGTCGTTGGGTAATTTTCTGAGGCTAAGCACCTCTGTTTGTGTAGCCTATTACAAAGGAGCCCTGGGCTGCGTTCACAAAGTCTGGATTTGTGTTTGTACCACAGCTCTGTGACTTTGGCAAGTCATTTGCTCTCTGTACCTCAGTTTCCCCACCTTTAAAGAGGGAGATTATACTATTTCACAGTGTGTGAGAACTGGATAAGATAAGGCGTGGGGAAGTGCTTCGTATACTGTAAGGTTTTGCCCCTGTACAATGTGGTCATGGTAGTGGTCTATATTACATTCAGTTTCTCCCTTGTCTCTTCTACATCCCTTACATTTTTCCCCCCTTGTAACATTTTCCTCCCTTGTCTCTGGCTCCAAAGTAAAAAGAAAATGATGGTTAATTTATTCCATGTTTGCTGCAGGGTTACCATAAAATAAATTAAGCGTATCATTTTGATAATCACTAAAAATATGCCTACAACTTTCTTAAATGTATTGATTACTAATAAATCATGTCTCTGTTAAGCATGCCTGCTGGCTGGCAAACTTGTGGAATAACAATGTTTGCTTGCCTCGTTAGCAGGCTGATTCTCCTGATGATGTACCAGCCAGTCTGAGTTTACCATGGACAATGATGGCTGCCATGGTGCCTCACATTTATTAAGTGTTTGCTGTGTTCCAGTTTATCCATGATGTCATTATCCCTGCCATCAGCTAGCTCCGTGTGGCGTATCATTAGCCTGGTTTATTGCTGAAGAAACAGCCCCCAAGAAGTAAAGTACTTTCTCAAATCATGCACAGTTTAAACGAACGTCTGCGGAGAAGGCAATGGCAATCCACTCCAGTACTCTTGCCTGGAAAATCCCATGGATGGAGGAGCCTGGTAGGCTGCAGTCCATGGGGTCGCTAGGAGTCGGACACGACTGAGCGACTTCACTTTCACTTTTCACTTTCATGCATTGGACAAGGAAATGGAACCTCACTCCAGTGTTCTTGCCTGGAGAATCTCAAGGACGGGGGAGCCTGGTGGGGACATGACTGAAGTGACTTAGCAGCAGCAACAGCTGCTAGAACCCAAAGCCCATGTTTATGATCCTGTGCTTTAAGTCTCTCAAGGAGACATCTGAAAGCCAGAGTTAAATGACTTTTACTCATCAAAGCAACCTTTAGTTATTTCTAGAAATAAATAGGAAAATTTATAATATTGGCATGGCAGGGCAAGGCAGAAAAGCTCTATTATTAAGTTTTTTTGTATTAAGTAGGAGGTGAGTGGCAGAAGGGGGAACATTTCTGTAATGTGGGAGGTGAACATTTTTTTTATAATGTCAACCTAAATTTTTGAAATGATGAATCTTGTTATACTAAGGTTTTTTTCTATATATATTTCTAGTAAGTTAGATGTGTTTTTCTAAGTCGTAAGCTTAGCATAGATCTTAATAGCAGTGTATGGGGGAAAGCTTATAGAACATGCGGGCATGTGTTCAAATCTCAGCTTATACCAGTTGTGAGACTAAACTAGGTGCTTTGAAGCTCAGTTTCCAGGGCAGAGGTGGGGGTGGTGTCCTCATACCAACAGGGAGTTCTGGAACACCAGAAGACTATCTTGAATTCACTACAGTTCAGACTCCATAGACCTGGAGACAACAGCAGATTTCCACAGGTTGAGGGCTTTGTCTCACAAGACCACCCCATTCCCGTCTGACACCACTCTAAAGTCCAGGTTGTTACCCGTATTTCTGTTTTTGGTTATAAATCAGAAGTTTCTAAGACCTATTCCTTGGGTTCAATTAATTTGATAGAGCAGCTCACAGAACTCAATTCTACTTACCTGTATATTGGGCTTCCCAGGCGGTGCTCATGGTAAAGAACCTGTCTGCCGTGCAGGTCTGACCCCTGGGTCAGGAAGATCCCCTAGAGGAGGGCATGGCAACCCACTCCAGTATTCTTAGGAGAATCCCGTGGACAGAGGGGCCTGGCAGGCTATAGTCCATAGGGTCCACAGAGTCAGGCATGGCTGAGGCAAGTCAGCACACACGCACACTGGTATAGAAAGATGTAACTCAGGAACAGCCAAACATAAGAGGTAAAGGAAAAATGTGGGGAAAGGGCACATCGCTTCCATGCCCTCCCCGGGCACGCCACTCTCTCGGCACTTGGAAAGCTCTCTAGAACCCGTCCTTTGGGGTTTTATGGAGCCATTATTACCAAAGTGTGCTTGATTAAATCACTGGCTGTTTGTGACTGACTAAATCTATAGCCCCTCTCCCCTCCCAGGTCTGGTGTTGGGACTGAAAGTTGAAACCCTCTAATCGCTCCAAAATCTTGGTTGGTTCTCTTAGCAACATAACATTAACATAACAAGAGACACCATTATGACTTTCATCACTCAGGAAATTCCAAGGGTTTTAGGAGTTCTCTGCCAGAAACTGGGACAAAGACCAAATATAATAATTCTTATTATAAATCACAATATCACAGTAACCTTAGGCACATTAATTAACTTCACTGATCCCAGATATACTGCATCTACAACAATGCTTCTCAGATTACCTGGGGATCTTTGAAACACAGTCTGCTTCAGTAGGTGTGGGTGAGGCCTGACATTGGGTATTTATAACCAGCTCCCAGGTGGTGGTGCTGCTACTGGTGGTCCTCTGACCCCACTTTGAGGAGCAGGAGTCTATAACACTGATGAAAGTGAAAAGTGATGTCACTCAGTCGTGTCCGACTCTTTATGACCCATGGACTGTAGCCTGCCAGGCTCCTCCATCCAAGGGATTTTCCAGACAAGACCACTGGAGTGGGTTGCCATTTCCTTCTCCAGGGGGTCTTCCTTCTCCAGGGATCGACACTGGGTCTCCCACATTGCAGGCAGATTCTGCCATCTGAGCCACCAGGGAAACCCTAATATCAGAAATGAATTCTCACAGTTCCAAAAGTGAAAGCAAAAGTCACTCAGCCATGTCCGACTCTTTGCAACCCCATTGACTATACAGTCCATGGAATTCTCCAGGCCAGAATACTGGAGTGGGTAGTCTTTCCCTTCTCCAGGGGATTTTTCCAACCCAGGGATCAAACACAAGTCTCCAACATTGCAGGAGGATTCTTTACCATCTGAGCCACCAGAGAAGCCCTATAACACCGATAGGGACAGAGTAAAGGGACATAGTAGGTGATTGATTAGTTAATCACACTAGGGGATTGTAAGTAGAGAAGGAAATATGGAAGACCCCTGTAATGATCACTCAAGAAAGCAGGTTTGCTTAACCACAAAATCAAGCAGGCTTGCTTCACAACAAAACCACACAGCAGAAACACGAGACACGCTCCAAAACACTAGAGCAATGGTGACATGAGACCCACATCCTGCCCAGGGAGCTCTCTAAGTTATCTGCCTCTCGGACTCACTGTGGCTTATAGTAGGTGCTTAACAAATGTTAGCCCTCTTGCCTCTTCCTTCCAACATGGCCTTTGTTTAAGATGTACTTCTGGAAACATGTATTCCCAGCCTATCTTATCTCTGTCAAAAGTTCCAGGCTACAGAAGACATGTCACAAGTAATAAGCTCAGGATTAAGCTTTAAAATGAGCTTAATCACATGTGAATATAGCTTGGTGACTTAGGAGGTCATCTTGAAGTGTTTGCCCAGAGCTAGGAGTCACTTAGGAGTTCTATGAAAACCTTTGGAAGGTGGCCCAAAGGAATCCTCCACTGTCCCCTTCCATGAGTTCATTCGCTCTACAGTTCTGTAGGCATTATTTGTTGAATACCTGATAGTACCAGACAGGGTGTTAAATCCTGGGAACACATGTGCCCTGGCGGCAGCTCACCTTCCAGGCAACATGCACATGATGATTACAGTACAATACTGTGAAGGTTATAAAGGAGGTGGGTACAGGTTGCAGATGGAGGCATTGAAGGGAGAAACAGGCTTCCAGTCCACTTGGAAATCTTCCTTGAGGGGACTAGAAACATTGAAGTGAGTAGGAATGTCCAAAATGAACAAGAAAGAGAAGAACTCTTAGCCAGAGAGAACAGCATATAGAATGGCAACTGAGAATTTGATGGAACTCTGGAAAAGGCAAGAATTACAGCGTTGTGGTTAGAGACTAAGCTTAGTGAGCCAGACTGTTGACTGTATTTGTCAAAGCCAGTAGGGGTGACCAAGACAGCTGGACCAGGGCAGCCTTCTCCTACACCAGCCCAGCAGACACTCCCAGCTACAGTATCATATCTATTGTACGTGCCTAAAATCTTCAAAATCTGAGAATGGAAGGAGCTTCAGCCTCTTCCTTGGCCATCATCTGTAAATCTACTAAATTCATTTGATTTTTTTTTTAAGTCCTTTTGTACATTCTTCTCTGATAATCCCAATTTTGGTCTCCATAGGCAAACTTCTCTGATCTCTACTTTGGAGTTCTTTTGATGACATCAGTTATAATGATAAATTATCTCTTGAATTTAATCTTCTTGTCATTCCTATCATCCCCACTAACCCTCCTTCCTTTTTGTTCCTTTCTCAGATGGTTTTACCATTTTTCTTCCCTGACCCACTACTGGAATTCTCACCTCTCTCCAGTCCTTTTTCTTCCCGAGTCTTGAAACACAGATAAACTGCCTCAAGTTCCTTTAAACTATGATCATGTGACTCTGCTGCTCAGTCTTTTAAGAGCTTCTTAATACAGGTCAAGGGAGGCATCTAGACTCCTTAGTATGATATAGAAGACCTGGCCATTTGGCCTTCTCTTGCTGTCCCCCTCTTGAAATTACCTGCCTCTGTGTCCTAGGTGGCACTGGTGGGAAAGAACCTGCCTGCCAGCGCAGGAGACATAGGAGACATGGGTCTGAACCCTGAATCGGGAAGATCCCCTAGAGGAGGGCATGGCAACCCACTCCAGTATTCTTGCCTGGAGAATCCCATGGACAGAGGAGGCTGGCAGGCTGCAGTCCATAGAGAGTTGGACAAAACTGAAGCAACTTGGCATGCACGTGTATTGACACCTCTTGCTTTCCTTGACTGAGACACTTCTTTACTCCCGTCTCTGTGAGACTTACTAGTTTTTCTCTGGACTTTCCTCCCATCTTGCTTCCTTCTTGAATCCCTTCCTGGCCTTTCCACTTCTGTTTTTAGAGTGGTCCCTTTCTTATGCTTCTTCAGGCTTCTCTGGTGGCTCAGACAGTAAAGAATCCACCTGCAATGCTGGAGACCTTGGTTTGATCCCTGGGTGGGAAGATCCCCTGGAGAAGGGAACGGCTACCCACTCCAGTATTCTGGGCTGGAAAATTCCATGGACTGTATAGTCCAAGGAGTTGCAAAGAGTCGGACGCGACTGAGCGACTTTCACTTTCACTTCACTTTTCACTTCTTTCTTATGCTCCCAAATAGCATCCCTTGTGTGTGGAGGTTGCTGGCTGGCTTGTTTCCACTCAGCTGTGAGCTCTGCCAGGTCAAGGACCGTGTCTTATGCTTTGTGTGTGTGTTGGCAGGTGGTGGGGCGAGCAGGTCCCTTTTTTTTTTTTTTTCCCTGAAATATTTTAAGGCAACCCTAGATATCATGTAATTTTACTTCGGATATGGAATTTTTATTTTACACAATTGATGATTTGAGAGCCTTGGATTTAGGCATTTTTCAAGCTAGAATATATATATATATATTTTGTTGTTGTTGATAGTTCAGCATCATAACCATTAGAAGGCAGAAGTAGCTAATATCAAGGTTTTTCAACCTTGACACTCTTAACCACTTTGGACCAGATAATTCTGTTGCCCAAGGGTGGAGGGGAGGTGTCCTTCTGGCACTGTACGTTGTTCAGCAGCATCCCTGGCTTCTTCCCATTAGATGCCAGTAGGACCTTCCCTCCGCCCCAGTCTTTCGTTGTTATTTAGTCTCTCAGTTGTTTCCGACTCGTTGCGACCCCATGAACTATAGCCCACCAGGCTCCTCTGTCCTTGGGATTTTCCGAGCAAGAATACTGAAATGGGTGGCCATTTCTTCTTCCAGGGGAAACACCCACAGAAAACCTGTAAAATACCTCAGACAATAGACTCTTCCTCCCACTCCACCCCTCTATGGAGAACCACCGACAAAGAGGGAAGAATTTTAGAGATGTTGAGAGCTCGGAGGACTATTCAGTGGACAATTGGGAAACTGAGTCCCAGAAAGGAGGCATGCCTTTCTGAGGATTACTGTGCTTATTCATGCCAAGCTGGAGAAGAAAAGCTGTTTTCCAATCCCCGTGCCAGCATGTGTCCTACTCTCTTACACACAGTTTCTAGAAGCCACCAGAGTGAGGTCAGAGGCTCCCCAAGCTCAGGAAGACTCCCTGTGGTCCTGGTGGGGGTGTCTCACTGAGCAGGAGGGGCGCAGAGCCAGGCTGCCAGGAGATCTGGCAAGGACACGCCGCTGCTAATCTGCAGCCGTGCCCAGCATCTGCCAAAGCGCCCATCGTTCCCCTTTACCAAATATTTATGATGAAGCAGCCCGGGGGATTCTTTCCTTGGGAATGCATCTTGGGTTCTGTAATGGTAAACAAGTAGGATTTGCTTCACAAAAATTACTTTGAAGTTAGGTGTTTCCCGCCCCCCCCCCCCCACCTGCCCAGAAGTCTTCTGCTTTGTATAAGCAAAGGGACACTGGCATTCAGTTAGTAGCTTTGTTCAAAATGGGCTCCCTGCTTATTTCTCACAACTCAGTTTGCTAAGAAGTACCTTAGAAATTTGGGTGCTACGAAATTCAGTTCACCACTAAAAGGCAGATTAGGAGTAGTGGGAAAAAAACTGGTCTGATCGGTCTCTGGCTCTTACCATCTCTGAGAACTTGAATAGGACATATAACCTCTCCGGGCCTTTTTTTCCTCCTCACCTGTAAAATGAGGAGAATAATTCATTCCAAGTGTGGTTATGAACATGAAGTGAGAAAGAGTATGTGAAGCACCTAAGTGCGGTAATGGGGCATGTGATGCTAATAAATGTGTTTTTTCCTTGTGGGAAAGAACCACTGGGGAGTTCCCTGGTACCATAGTGGCTAGGGCTCCAGGCTTTCACAGCGGTGGCCCAGGTTCAGTCCCTTGTTGGGTAACTAAGAACCTACAGACCGCATGGCCAAAATAGAAATGATCCATTAGGAAAGGGACGTAAATCTCTCAGGCCCTTAGTTCTTTGGGACGTGACTCTTTCAGGCCCTTAGTTCTTTACTTGTCCAACAATGGCAAGCCATTCCAGTATTCTTGCCTGAAGAATCCCATGGACAGAGAAGCCTGGCGAGCTACAGTCCGTGGGGTCTCATGAGTCGGACACGACTTAGCAACTAAACCACCACCACCAAAATGGTTGCACTGAGTATCTGGAAAAATTAACTTTTGAGAAAATGATGATGGCAAAGTACTCCATATATCTGCCAATTGTTGATTATATATTATTAGTAAAACAACATGGAATCAGTCTTCACAAATGGCACTGTTAGGATTAGTCAGGTTCTTTTATCACCTCCCTATTTTGAGTCTAATACCTGTTAGAATATGGTTCTGAAGCATTTTCACAGAGATGACTGCATGTTTTCCCAGTGGTTTTTGGTCTGTGCAAGATTGCAGGACGGTTCAGTTCGTTAGTCTCGCACTGGAAATGAAAGAGCTGTGTTAGTGCAGCTCTGAAATTCCTTCTGTACTTCCACTGCTGTATTACTGGCTGATGGAAGAAGGGTTAAGAAGTCAGACTTCAAGAAAATGAACATAAGGCCACCTTGGGTCTGTGAGCAGGTTTTTTCTGGTTTCTGTGGCAATCCGCTGAAGCCCTGGAGTCTGAAGGTAGAGTGTGTGGAGCCCAACTGTTGGTGAGGCTGCAGCAGCTTAAAGGAGGACTCTGCTGCTAAAATGTGGGAAGAATGGGAGGAGGAGCCAGTGGCTGTTTGAAGAGTGCAAAGGCAGGACTAGTGAATAAGATGAAAGTGGTACAGACGTAGGTTTAGATCATTCCCTGAAGGCCCTGAAAACGGGTCTGTCTTTTTTTTTTTTTCTAAACTGAATTTCTGATCTAAAGCAGGCATCCAGGGATCTCTGAGAGGAGTGTGAAAACACCTCCCTTGCTTTGGGGCTGTGATGATCAGCTCTCTTGCACCAGGGCAGGTTGATACTTGGAAAGCGGGGAAGGGGAGAGTGGGGGAGAATTCTGGCACTTGTGCTCACCCTTGTGTGTCCATGCTGTGACAGGGTTCTGCTGGGCTCGCGTAACCTTCTGGGCTTATCTGAGAATACAGTCAGCTGAGCATTGAAAAGGACTCTTAAAAAAAAAAAGCCGCAGCACAAATATTCACAGAGATTGTCTCGTTTTTGGATCTAAAGGTTTTTTTGGTAGGGCGTGGGTGGGAAGAGGAGTGGTAAACTCTATAATTTACCCTTTTAACCCTGGAAGAGCTTCTTGGCCACAGAGTCTGTTTAATTTAGACGAAATACTTCTAAGTGATGTGCTAAAGGAAAGGAAGCTAACCAACCACCCCTGAGGTTCAGATAGCTTCATCACGCGAGATCAACAAAGGACTCAGGCTTGTGAGTCAGAAACCATACATCTGAGCCATCTTATCCCAGGTCTTCAGACACTGCCAGGTGTGAGTGCTGCTTCTGTGAGCATTGTGGGGAATGCAGAGAAAACAGAGGTGATGAAACTCCAGGCCTTTATTTCTGCCATTATATGGATGAGGGTTAACTTTTTTTTAATATAAAAAAAAATTCTGTAAGTTGTATCAGTCCTGCCAGCCAGGTTCTTCAGAACGTAATAGGAAAGTGTCTTAAGGAGATTCTTAAAGACAGTGGAGTGAAAAGAAGGAAATGTACCTTTTTACCAGCAGTTACTCCTTGTTCTTAGGACTTTCCCCACTGGCTTGTATGGCTGGTTCCAAAACTGAGTGAGACTGTTCACTTGGCTTTCTCAGGGTAAGTCCAGAATGCAGTCTCTCTGTGGGCTTCCTGGAAAAGAACTAGTATATCAGTTAGGAGCTGCAGTTGCAGAACACACGGAGTTTTATTTCTCTCACGTAAAGTCAGCCCAGAGGTCAGCAGTACCGGGCTGTACCCTCACGGTGCCGTCAGGAGCCCAGCTGCCTTCTTTCTATTCCTTATCACAGGGCCAGGCTTGTTTGCTTATTCATGTACCCCAAACTCCTTTTTTTATAAAATGCCTGGCTTCTGTTTCCAAGATTGCCCCCTGGTCTCAGATGGTTCCTAGAGTTCTGGTTACTGTGTATTCCATACCGCAGGAGAGCAAAAAGAGGAGGGAACGGCAGAAGGGGACATGTCCCCTCCTGGAAGTCCCAAGTACTAGTTCACCTTAAGTCTTAACCCAGAGTTAATCACACAGTCATACCTAGCTATAAGGGAAGAGATGGTTTGTTTCTTTAAGCTGGGCGTATTACCAAATAACTACAGGTTCTATTAGTACGAAATAAGAGGAGAAATTGGGTAGGCAGCTGGCAGTCAACCAGTCAGGATGCTGCTGCTTGGTGCAGAGCCATCTGTCTTGGGCAGAGCTTGTCCAGGCCGCCTCAGAGGTGTGCGGCCGCAGGTGCCCAGCTCATCCTTCATGGCGCTCCCCAGAACCAGCTGTCTTCCTCAGGCCATGCTGCCGCTGCTGGGGTGATGGGGTGGTCACTGACAGAGCACCTCGTAGGAGCCATAGAAGACGACAGACGGAGTCGTTTCCACAGGAGAGTTGCTTACTCACGTGGCAGGCACTTAGAGCCTCATGGCCCTCTCCTTCAGCTCATCTGAGACATGGGCCTTCCCTGATAGATGAGCCTCAGACTTTGGGAGCTTCATGCTTTCAGCTTAAGCCCTGAGTGGGAGTGTTAGATGCCACTTCCTTGAGGGTTTTTTTGTTTTTTCCCACTCTGAGTCCTTGGAGAATATGTCGTGAGAATGTATAGTAGAAGGAAGCATTTCTTGGGCATACATATATCCCTTTCTTGCTGTAAGGCCCATTTTCCCACAGATGCAAGTCTGTAAATTAGTTAAGCTAGCACTTAAACACTTTCTTAAATCTATAATGCTACTGGAACCCTGAAAGGCAGGAAAGAAATCCTATGGGAAAGTGGAAGTAAATTTTTAAAAAGCAACACCTCATATTGCTTTGCACTTAGTAGTTGCTTAGACACTTTGTAGATTCTCACTGCAACTGGAAAATGAGAATACTGAATTAATTTTGGCCATATTTCAGGTTAAATGGGTTTCAGTGGGCCTGTGTCAATGGAAAATGCATTCAAAATCTCAAACAACAGACATATTAAAAGGCCACTTTTTGGAAAAATGGCCTTTAGGGATCTCATCATTTATAATATATTCCAAGTTCACATCTCTCTTTTTTTTTTCTTGCCTCCTTTCTCTCTCCCAACATTTCCTAAAGAAAATTTTCAAGTATACAGAAAAATTGAAAGAACGGTACAGCAAATGCTCATGTCCCCACCGCCTAGATTGTACAGTTTACATTCCATCATATTCACTTTGTCGTGTGTCTGTCCATCTCTCTCTTTCATCCATCCATTTGACTTTTTGATGCATGGAGTAAATTGCAGACATCAATACAGTTAATGCTTAGCTCTTCAGTATGAGTATCAGTAACCTAGAGTTCAGGCATTTTGTTTGTTTTTTAATAAAATTGCATAGAGTGAAACGCCCCAATCTAGAATGCAGCGTTTGATGGATTTGAGCAAATACATACTCTGTCAGGGCTTCCCTGGTGACTCAAATGGTAAAGAACCTGCCTGTGATGCGGGAGACCCAGGTTCAATCCCTGGGTTAGGAAGTTCCCCTGGAGAAGGAAATAGCAACCCACTCCAGTATTCTTGCCTGGGAAATCCCATGGACAGAGGAGCCTGGTGGGCTACAGTGCATGGGGTTGCAAAGGGTCGGACACCATTGAGTGACTGACCCTTCCTTCCTTCCTTATACTCTTGTCAAGGTACAGAACTTTACCACCACACCAGAAAGTTTCCTCATGCCCTTTTCCAGTCAGATCCCTTCCCCCGCTTCACAAAGGTATCTGTTGTTCTGAGCTTTTCACCATCAAGTAACCTCGTCTGGAACCTGGTATCCATGGCCTCAGGCAATGTGTTCTCTTCAGGGCAAAGCTTTCCCTCAGCACACTGTGTTTGAGAGCTACCTGTTCTGTAGGAGTCCCTCGTGTGGATGTCTTTTTCCTTTCTTCCTGTTGACAAACTGTTTCAAGACTGGGGCGATTATGAATAGAGCTGCTACGGACATTCTTGTGCAAGTCTTTTTCTAGTGATGTGTTTTCATTCTCTCTTGAGTGGATACCGAGGAGTGGAATCGCTGGGTCCTTTGGGAATGTTCGTGGGCTTATGGATAACTAGAATCTTGTCATTGAATTGGGGGAGAGCCTTGTATGTCTTCCAAGCTACTTCTTTCGTTTTACAGTCGCGGAGATTGAGGCCCAGAGAATAGCTGGACAAGAGACCTCGTTAGAGGCACATAGATTTTCCTCTGAGGATGGACTGGAAACCTATATCTCTTTACTCTGATGATCTTCATGTTGCACCTCCTTTCTTCCNGGACAAACCATAGCCTTGACTAGACTGACCTTAGTTGGCAAAGTAATGTCTCTGCTTTTGAATACGCTGTCTAGGTTGGTCATAACTTTTCTTCTAAGGAGTAAGTGTCTTTTAATTTCATGGCTGCAATCACCAAGCTTCCTGGTAGCCAAAGCAAATCAGGAACTCAGGTAAGCAAAAAATTCATCAGGAAAGAGAAATATTTTCCTGATCTTGATCTCTGAAAGGAATCTAGCAGCCAAGGATTGGGCTAAACTCTTATCTAGTCTTGTCTGTCTCCAGCTTAAAATTCATTTGTGGGTTTTTGTGACTTTTCTCTCCAGACTCTTCCCCACCTGACTGGCCTCGCCTCCGTCACGTGTGTGTAACGCTCCATCCACACTGGCCTTTGCACGACTCCCTCTTCCTGGACTGCTCTCTCTTCTCTGCCTAGCTGTCAGCCATGACTTGTTTGTTTGGTTTGCTTTTATGGTTTTCAGGTGTTCTTGCCTCCAGTGGGAATCCCTCTAGTCTGCTGTGCTTCGCCTGTGCTCCTCCCATCCTCTGCCGGCCTCAGCGATGGAACTTGGCACAGTGCCCTGTAGTTATTGTTTTGTTTTCCCCATGAAATGAGCACCTCCTTAAGGTTAGGGATACTGTGTTTGGAAGCTCTGATCACCAAGTGCTTGTCAAGCACAGAGATCAGTGGTCAGTGAATGACTGAGTGAGTCATCTGAAGTTTGAGTTCTACGTCTTTTCACCAGTTAGCTGTATGGACAAGTCACTTCTCTCTGGACCTTGATTTTTCTATCAGTACAATGAGAAATTTGGCCCAGATAATCTATGAGATCTCCGGGCTGATCTTTTTTTTTCCTTCCTCTGTGGTTGTCAGATTGTCAGACATATATATATATATATACACACACACATACATGGAGGTTGTTAACAGTTGTCATGCTGAGTAATTTCAAAGTTTCAGAACTAAAGCTTGTTAAAATTCACTGCTTTTATTATGACCTGAAGAGATCAGAGCCACATCCGGTTATTTGGCCCAAGATTACAGAACTGATTATATCCCCCCGTCTTCCTTCCTGTAATCTTTTCCCCTTGATATACACAGAAGTTGTTTGTGTGTGTTTTTTTTTTTGTTTTTGTTTTTTGCCTGCCATGAGCCTCCAAAGACGTCATTTCTGGTTCTACTTTGTCGCCCTGAGCTGAGCCGTCTTGGTTCACTGTCCTTACCTTAGGTTCAAGATGTTTTTTCTCATCTCGCCCCACTTCTGTTCCTCTCCCTTTCCTTTTTGTTCAGGATGGAGATTAAAACACCTCAATCCCAGCTTCACAACAAAAGTTAGCAGAAAGATATTGGGGTGACTCTGGAGTCACCTTGAGAAGCTGTTTAATACCTCTCTCTCTACAACGTATTTTATAAAAAACTTTATCCTTAAAAAAGTGAANAGGATGGAGATTAAAACACCTCAATCCCAGCTTCACAACAAAAGTTAGCAGAAAGATATTGGGGTGACTCTGGAGTCACCTTGAGAAGCTGTTTAATACCTCTCTCTCTACAACGTATTTTATGAAAAACTTTATCCTTAAAAAAGTGAATCGACTGATTAGAGATCATTTATTCAAACTCATGCCTCCCTAGGAAAAAAAGTCATCTACTCATTCCCAAATGCAAAATATCTTTAAGGACCATTTTGTAACTGATGAGTATATTACCAATGCAGAGGTGCTCTTGCTCTGAACTTGGGATAGGCACTGTGTACAAAAGGTGAAAGCTATATAAAGGCATTTGAAAAATACCAAGAATTCAAGAGTGGTTTGTTTGTCTGGTTCTCCCCACCTCCCACCACTACCACCAAAAACTTGCACTGAAGACCTGCTTTCTTCCCATACATTCAGCAGGCATTTCTGAAACACCTACTAAGTGCCAGGCATTGTTGTGAGGCCAGGAATATATCAGTGAACAATGCAGACTAAAATCCCTTCCTCCAAGGGGCTTATATTCTAATTGAAGGGCAGCAGTAAACAGAACAAATAAGTAAGTTCCACAGCATGTTAGAAGATAATGCATGCTGAAGGGAAGAATAAAGCCGGTAAGACTTGGAAATAGGCAGCACTGGGGCTTTTCATTTTTAAATAAGGTGGCCAAAGAAAAGCCTCATTGAGAAGAGGACAGCTGAGTAGGACTGGGTCTGAGGACTGAGCCACGCAGATATCCTGGTGAGGAGTAGCTCAGGCAGGAAAAACAGTAAGCACGGAGGCCCCAGGACAGGAGCGTGTCTGACATTAGAAAGCAGCATTTAGTCTGAGTGAGTTGGGGCTCAGTAGAGGGTTTTACACGGAGCAATGATAGGGTGTGACTTAGGTTTTAACTGACCGCTCTATGGAGATCAAGGCAAAGGGGGCAAGGGTGGGCGCAGAGTCCCACAAGCAGGCTGTTAGTATTCCCAGTACTGTGCGCCAGAATTATGAAGGGCGAGGGGAGAGGGGGCGGGCAGGCAGCAGTAAGAAGAGATGGAATTCTGGATGTAATTTGAAGGTTTCTGTGGGATGTGTGAGAAAGAGGAGAATCAAGGGTATTGCCGCTGTGTTTGACTTGAGAAACTGGAGAGTATGGTTGCCATTAACTCAGTGGATAAGACTGTGGGCACAGGTCTAAGGAGAAAGATCAGGAGCTTGTTTTTGGACATGTTCAGTTCAAAGGACCTGTTAGACAACCAAGTGGAGAGAGCAGGTAGACGGATGAATGCATGAACCTGTGTTCAGAGAACAGAACTGACCTGTAGAGTTTGGGAGTAGTCAGCACAGTAAGTGGCCCAGTGGTAAAGAATCCGCCTGCCAGTGCAAGAGACACAAGAAAGGTGGGTTCGATCCCCGAGTCACGAAGATCCTCTGGAGTTGGAAGTGGCAACCCACTCCAGTATTATTGCCTAGGAAAATCCCGTGGACAGAGAAGCCTGGCAGGCTACAGTTCATGGGGTCACAAAAAGTTGGACACAACTGGGCACGCACGCATGCAGCTGGTCTAGATGAGATCCCCAGGGAGGTGAATGTAGCTAGAAAAAAAGTGAATAATTCTCACATTAGAAGATTGGGGAAAGGAAGTAGTGAGGAATGCTTCTGATATAAGTGAGGAAAAAAAAACAAATACAAAAAACAAATCCCAAAATTGTGCTACCCTAAGAATTCTTCCTTCAGATGACTTTTTGAGAATCCACGGTAAATTTGGCATATGAAGGTGTTCTTCACTCAATTTTCAAAACAGAATGTTTGTTGCACACACTGTGGGCATTTTATTTCAAAATAAACGTTTTTCTGCCATCTCCTTTTCAAGGTCATTATTCTTGAATTTTAAAAATTCTTTTTAAAGAAAAGAATCTCTTAACAGCTAAAGCCTATAATATACCCTTCAATTACCCTCTTCTGCCCTGGCTAGAATAATAGTATCATAATAGAAGCCCATAGGTTATGTGAACTGAAAAAAAACAGTTATCGTTTTGAAGTACTTACTATCCAGCTGTCTTTAAACAAGTAAGGATTATAGCTGCACCAGAATGTAAGTGATAGCTCTGGGACCCCATCATGTTTCTGATTTAATTCTGGGATATTTGCTTGGGAAAGTTTTAAGGTGATTTGAGAGTATGATAGAACGTGTCTTATTTGTTCATCACGTGCTCCCTTCATGGTTAGTATTCATACACTGTTCACGGGTTATTTCTGTAAATGGGGAGATTAGTTTGAGGTCTGTTGTGGACAATAGACCTCAATTAATTCCAGGCAGAACAGAAATTCTAACTTAGTTTTGATTCAGTTGCTCAAGTTGTCCTTGGGGATATAATCCTCTTTGAATATATTTCTTGCGCTGTCTGTGAAAATCAGTTTAGTTTTCCATTGACACAGTTTAGGTTCTTGTCTTATTAATCAATAGCAGCAGTCAGGGAAGGCCTACTTATTCCTCCTTCAATAGAACCAGATCAGGCTTGAAGAGAGGTAATAATTACTGCTCTGATCACAGCATGTTCTCTTTTCTCCTTCCCAACCCAGAGCATGTCTGTTCGATCCTCGCTTCCCTCCTGCGGAACCTGAGAGGGCAGCAGCGGACCCGGCTTCTGAATAAATTCACTGAAAATGACAGTGAGAAGGTAGGCGCTTGGTGGACTGTAACATGGGGCCAGGACCCAAGGGGAGAAAAGGGCTGTCTCCCCAGTGCCATCTGAGGAGTGCTGGGTAGAGTATCCTGCCCTAAAATGTCCTCTCCAGCATCTGGGCCCCATTGCTCTGGGTCTCAGAGGGTTTTCTGGTTGTCCTGCCTCTCATTTCCAAATGCGGTTTCCCCAACCCCAAATATTTTGAAACCATTTCTGTGTGCACTAATGTGCCATTATGGATCATTAAGACGAGGAGGAAAAGATGAAGTCAGTGCTTTAAAAATTCTTAACATGCAGTGAAACCATTTGCTCCCTTATAAGTAATAGAAATAAATGCAACTGTTGTCTGAAAATAAAGAAAAAGGCCATCAGGTTAGGACAGAGCCTCTTAGCAGTCGTGTCACCCTGGTGACATCATCTACTGTCTGTGTGTTGGTTTCCTCATCTTTAAAATCAGGATGGCTCTCTAGCTTCCCTGCCTACCTTACCAGGTTTTTCTAATGTTTTAGGAAATAGTGGGTATGAGAATACTTTGTAAGCTGAAACCTGTAAGATTTCAGGGTCTTCCTTGTTAACCAGGAAGGTGTGGGCACAGTCTTCCTGTCTGATGCCATGTTGAAGCAACATCTATTATTAATACCAGCCCATGGGTAAACAGGCTTCCCAGGTGGCTCAGTGATAAAAGAATCCACCTGCCAATACAGGAGACACAAGAGATGCTGTTTCAGCCTCTGGGCAGGAAGATCCCCTGGAGGAGAAAATGGCAACCCACTCCAATATTTTTGCCAGGAGAATCCCATGAACAGAGGAGCCTGGTGGGCTACAATCTATGGGGTCGCAAAGAGTTGTACACAGCTAAGTGACGGAGTGCTCACACATGCACAGGACACATAAATACACACACACACACACACACACACACACACAACACACACTGGGTAAATTCCAGGGTTACCAACAGCTGTGGTGGTACCGACCCAGTAAAAAGAGGTCAGAAGTCTAGGCTGGCTTCACAGTGTTCCTTCAATCTCTTGGAAGTCTAAGAAGAAAAAAAAAAAAAAACCAGAAACTTTTTCAAACCTACTGAGTGTTCCTTGGGCCAAATTTGAAGCGACTTTTGTGAAGTTTGAAACTGGTTTTTAGGTTACTGCTAAGCAAAAGTCAGGGCTTTTTTTAAGTTGCTGAAGGAGTTTTTCTTGCACTCTGTTCTCACTCAAAAGCAACTAAAGAGATTTTACTCAGACCTTTTTAAAAAAAGATTAGCTCTGGGGCAGAATCCGAACATGAAAGGTTTCAGTTTGAAAAAAAGAAGTTTCAGTAAAGTTCTGAGTGAATATCAAGTATGTAACTTCAAGCTCCTCTTCTTTGCAAGAAGGGACTTGGATTTTTATTGATTTATTTGTTTTTAACAGCTTGAATTCAGGGAAGTCCAAGGAGGGCTGGGAACACATGATGTCCTTCAGGAATGGACCTGTGCTCAGTATCCATGCTAAGCGTTTGCTTTGTTCTGCCCCAGCTGTTTGATCCATTCCTGATCCATTCCAAGGCAAAGCTCAGATCCAGGGTGAGAAGTGGTAGAGGGGCTCTCCCTTTGTGTGGAGCGACAGTGAGATGAATAGGAGCTCCGCTGTTCTCGTGCCCTGGTATTCTCTTCCCTTCTCACTCACGCCTGTGAAACACCTCCCTTTCAGGTTGACAGGCTGATGGAACTGCATTTTAAGTATCTGGATGCAGTGCAGGTGGCCGACAAGAAGATTGAAGGGGAAAAGCACGTATGTATCCCTGTCTGTCTCTTGCCAGCTCTTTTTGACTTGCGTTCCATTTGGGCCCCTGTGCATCCCGTATCTCCCCACTGGACAGGCCAGGAAAAAGATGCTGTCTGCCCTCATGTGCCAGTTAGCATGTCATCCTGAGCAAGGGATGGTCTGCCAGCAGTTGTAACTGCTCTTCTAACAGGATTGAGGTCCCTAATGAGGGCGGGTGTGTACGGTCGAGCCAGGGCTGACCTGGGAGTCTGGGTGGTAGCACAGGTACCCTTGACAAGAGCTCCTCCTTGAAATATTGACCAAGGCACAGTGCTGTGACTTGGTACCACCCTGGCAGAGTGTGTCTTGGCGCACACACTTGCTGGCTTCAGTAGCCATAGGGAGGCACTGGAAGGAAACTGGGAGGACACTGAATCCAGTTCCTGCATTTGCAGATGGAACCTGGAGACCTAGAGAAGGGAGCCCAGAGCTCCATGGCCTGGCCCACACACCGGGTCACGGTGACTGAGCTGCACTGTCTGATGCGATGGTTGCTGGGAGAGGTGAAACCTGCTCGCTGTCTTTCCTGAGGGGCTGGATTTAGCACGGATGTTGCCCTGCCTCCTGGGTTTTCACCTCCTGTTTTGCCCTCTGCCGCCTCTGGCCTCGGTAGCGTTCTCATCTGTCTCTTTAATCAGGACAGGTTTCCACGTCTGCGGGTTAATGTCCGATTTGTAGTCCCTTCCCTGCAAGACATTCCCCACTCTCTGGTCAGGTTACAAAACGATCCTCTTCTTGCTCTTTTCAGAGTCGTTTTCTTTGCGATCTTGATTTGCTGTATCACTCTCTTTTTTCACTCTTCTTGCCTTAAAGACACACTTGAGGCTTTGGAGCCTCACTGGTGGGAGCGCGTGCCTCCGCAGCCCCGCCTTCTGTGTTGCTGGGGCAAGCCAGCCGTGAGGCAGAGCTATGTGCATTGGGAATCGCACAAGCATCTTCCCTCAAGCTGTGCCTCGGGCCAGGGTGAGAGACTAGAGCTTGGGAAAGACAGTGACCTTGTTGTCTGTGTCCTTCTTAGCTGCCCATTCCCTTTCACAAAATATACCTTCATTTATAAATAGCAGGAGACAGTAACCGTGTGTATCCTTCTTGTGATTTCCTTGTGCTCTCTAAACCTGGTGAGTCCTCAGATGTTTGTTGATTGGTTGGATTGATTGATTGGGACTGTCTTCTTTTATGTTATGAGACTACTACAAGACAAGTGGCAGAGACTCTTAAGTTCTGAGGCTGGACTTCAGATACCAGCGTATTCCACACACAGTCCTTTCATTCCACACACATCACCCCCTCTATTTTATTCTTTGCTCAAACTTTGCTCTTCCATCTTTTCTTCCCTTTACAGCAGCGTGTACGTGGTCGATACTTAGTGACTGTTAAAATACCAGGGTAATGTATTCTTTTTCCTTGGACTGAACGGTAATTAGAAACAGATTGAACTTTCCCTAGACTTTTGTAGGGAGACAGCCCCAGGACAACTAGAACTCCAGCTCTGATGGCGTCCTCCAAGTTATCTGCTGGAGGAGATTTCAGGGCTGGTAGCAGGGACACCTGGGAGTCCGAGGACTAGGATTTGAGTGCAGGCACCTACCTCAAATTCTCCCCTTGCCTCACCTGTCACCACGCCTCATGTAGCCCGGGTTCTTAGCTATAACATGGCTTCAGCAAAGGGGTCTCTCAAGTCCCCTCCAACTTAATGCTTTCCCTCAGGTTCAGGTGAACATACTTTGGTAACTCTGCCATTTTTTGAAAATGGAATAAATGAAAAGCACAATAAGAGGTTGATTAGCTGCTATCTTCTGTATAGAAGAGCAGCAGTCTAGTGGAAAGGTAAGCGTGAGGCGTAGAGAGCCAGATAAGCCTGGATTTGAACTTGAGCTCTGCTGCTTCCTAGCTCTGAGACCTTGGACAAAAGAGTTGACCTCCTCCAACCTTTTTTTTTTTTTTTTTCCGGCTGCAAACAGGCTAGTTGTAGTGAGCTGGGGTTACTTTCCATTGCAGTGTGAAGGCTTCTCATCACAGTGGCTTCTCTTGTTGCGGAGCTAGGACTCAAGAGGCTTAGTTGCTCCAGGCATGTGTGATCTTCCCAAACCAGGGTTCAAACACATGTCCCCTATGCTGGCAGGCAGCTTCTTAACCACTGGACTTACAGGGAAGTCCCCTCTCTGAGCTCTGATGTTCTCATCTGTAAAATGGACGTAACACCTCCCTTTCAGTGCCATTATGAAGACCAAGCATAAAGCATGTCAGTACCTTGCTCAGTACTTAGCTGCTGCTGTTACTAGATTTTCCTAGCTTCCTTTGAAATTCCTATGTAACTCTTAAGTAAGCCAGGCCACCCTGTTCCTAAGAGCATCCTCCTTCCCAAATAACCCAGAAGGAGCTGTCCTAGCAGACCAGAGCATTGGCACCATCAGGTGCTTTGTCTGAGGCTAAGCTGGAATAAGCTTTGGTTTTTGCTTGTTGTTTTTTCTTTTTTCTTTTTTTAAGGGGTATTGTTTTGTTTTCTGAGAGAGACCAGAGTAAGCTGTTGGGCATCAGGGAGCAGCTTGCATGGAGCTGTTAGGAAGCTTGGCCTGCTTCCCACAAGACTGCACTGAAGAGGGTATGAAATTGATTAGCACTGATGGAGTAGTGGCTGTGGCCATTCTCCCAGCATTCCCAGCGCCCCCGTGTGCCACAGGTGCGGGGCCCTGCCGTTCCCTGACAAACATCTGTCTCCTTGATGCCAAGGCCCTTCAGCTGGGCCCTGGCAAGCATTCCAAGGCTCAGGGAATACATTACCCTGGCCTTCCTGAAGTGCTCGGCAGCCTTGGTGTTGCTCAGGGAGTCGGGGCGGGCTGGGGGGCGAGGGGTGTGTCCGTGAGCAGCGCGCTCTGCCAGCTCTCAGGCTCCTCCTGCCAGATGAAGCTGCCTCCCGGGTATAAAGGGACTTGGAACGAACAGCCTCTCTCCTGTCTCTCCTGCATGTAGTCTTCTGGTGTTTGTTCCTCACTCCAGCCTACTCCCTTTAAACTTGAATGTTCCACATCTACTGGGAATTCAGCAAATATTTGTTGACCCGAATTGAATCCTTGTTTTTCTTGATAACGTTGACTATCAGATCTGTAAGAAATAAATATCTCATATATTGTGCCAGGCCTGCAACAAAAACACCTTAACTAAATTGACCAAGAGAAGGGGGGTCAGATATTGACAGTCTGAGTGTCTCGGAGCCACCGCTGTCCCTGCAGACTTCAGACTGCCATGGGCACCATGCAGACGTCCACGGGTTTACAGTTGACCAAGATTCACAGAAAAGGATCCCGTCATGTGGCACGTGTTTCTCAGGTACCTGCTCTGTGCAGGCGCTGTAAGCTCGACACCGGCTTGGGGTGAGCACAGGTTCAAGTGTCGAGAGAAGGGGCCAGGGAGCACTGCTGCTGCTGCCAAGGGCTGGACGAATCCAGGGCACAGGGGGAGCCATCTGCACCTCGAGTCGCCGGAACAGTTCTGTGGATGAGGCAGAAGCCGAGCTGCACCTCCAAAGGGGACATGCAGGGCGTTTCCAGGAAGAGGAGCAAAGCAGCAGCAGTGGGAGGCCAAGTTACGTTTGGGCGCAGCTGTTAAGTTATATTCCAGGAACACAAAGTGTGATGGGGGGGCATGGACTTCAGAGCCAGGCTGCTTCGGGTTCTCCAACTACAGACACACAGCCTCATTTCTCCAGCTTTCTTTTCTTCCTTTCTGGTGTTCTGTTTTTTTGAAGTGCACATCTCAACCTGTGGGTGTGTGAGGAATTACACATTCCAGAATTTGGTGGCATAGATACCACACAGGTGAAAGCTGCTTTCACGGGTCCTGGCATGGAGAGTTGCGAGAGAACCTTTCCTTTTTTCTCTGTGAGGACTGTTTCTACCACCAGCCCTCCGCATACACATTTTCTTCCTTCCCTTGTGCTGCGTGGTTTTGTGGGATCTCAGACCCACGCCCCACTTCTCCCCCTTCCTCTCCTGCTGCTGAGCCTTAGCTTCCTCTCTCATAGTCTTTGCTTCTCCCTCTGTCCTGCCTCTTCTCAAGCTGGTGCCTCCTTCCACCTTCAGGTCTCAGCCTAAATGTCAGCCCCTCAGAGTGACCCCCCTGCCACGTGTGAAGCAGCGCCCCCAACTGCCACTGCTTCTTCCTGACCTGTGATGACTTTATACATTTGTTGACTCTCTCTCTCTGCGACTCATCCCTCTTGTTCATCATGTTCCCAGGACCTACTTAGTGATTAACATGCAATAAATGAAAGACAACTACTCATGAGTTAAAATTAATATTTGTCTGTCGGTGTCAGGAAGATAGAGAGTCCAGAATTTCCTACATTATATCTAAACTCTCATTGTTAACCCTAATTTGTATTTTCTCCGAATGGCCTCATCATCAAAAAAATATTTTCTACAACTGTGTACATTCTGTGGCATATCTGTAGCTGTATTAAAAACCTCTTATTTAGAAGCATCTGCAGGACAGACTAATAACTGTATTATATACAGACTCGGTTCCAGTCGCGTTACTGCAAGAATCTGTTAACTAGCAAAGACTTCCACATCTTGGGCAGTTGTCCGCTGCTTTCTCATGTTATATTCAGTGTCCGTGAGACTCCAAGGCCACAGAGTATCTGAACATACCCTGGGGCTTCCTGGTTAACAAGACTTGACCTGAACTTTTAAAGGGCCTGTAATTCTTGAGACTCTTGGAGTGAGCAGCAGTCCTCTGTGGTCTGTAAATACCCAGGGTGCTTGTCTCAGCAGATTTCACCTGACTCCCCAAGCAGCAAGAAGCCCAGAAATACCAAGGTCCCTGTTGTTAGGCAGATGTCCTGACTTCTTGTGGGTTTCTTCTGGCTTCTGCTGGTTCAATGTACAGGGATGCCAGGCATCTGCATGTCAGAAATAAGAGATAATTATTTAGGTACTGGCAGGGATTTTAAAAGAGAAAGGAAAGAGCCTTGGAGAGAGGTTTTCCTTTTTTTAGTTCCTGGGAAAATTATTCTCAGCAGGTTTATTCAATAAAGCCTTCTCACCACATACTTTGCACCGTAATGACTTACAAATTGCATGCTAATTTTGCCATAGTTAAATCATCCCAGGCTTTATCCTGGAAAGAGAAAGATGGATTTCTTGTAATGAAACAGTATCCACAGGACTTGATGGCCGAGACAGACTTTGACGATTTCCTTAGCATTTGACACTCATTTATAGATTTGTACAAAGGGGTAAAGCGCAGGAGCAGATGCGTGGGGTCCATGATCATAAAGCACACCTACCAAGCTGTGTAGACAGTGGAAGTGTGAGACTGCAGTCAGGTCCTCTGCTAACTGTGCTGGAAGCTTCTGGGCAAGCCAGAAAAAAAAGGGAATCCTGCTGAGAGCTCCTCTCAGCTGTTCCTTGAACAGTGGTTCCCAAACTTCTCAGTCAGTGAATTTGGCAGACCACGGCTTGCAGCAGTTGAAGCTAGAGCTGGTGGTTGTGTGTGTGTGTGTGTGGGGCGNCAATATGGTCTTGAGCATTCTTTTAAAGATTTTTTTTTTTTTAATGTGGACCATTTTTAAAGTCTTTATTGAATTTGTTACAGTATTGTTTCTGTTTTATGTGTTGGTTTTTTTTGGCCAGGAGGCCTGTGGGATCCTAGCTCCCTGACCAGGGATTGAACCCATACTCCCCTTCATGGGAAAGTGAAGTCCTACCCACAGGACCGCCAGGGAAGTCCCTGGCCCTGAGCACTCGGTTTTGCTTTTCTTATCCTTTCAGTGGGCTCACAGTCTCTCTCAGAGCACTTCACAGGAGCCCTGGTTTTCTCGAGGCTGGCTTAGGAGAGTGTGTGTGTGCTCAGTCGTGTCCAGCTCTTTGCAGCCACGTGGACTGTAGCCCACCAGGTTCCTCTGTCCATGGGATTTTCCAGGCAAGAATACTGGAGCAGGTTGCCACTTCCTATTCCAGGGGATCTTCCCGACCCCGGGATCAAACCTGCACCTCTTTCATCTCCTGCATTGGCAGGCAGATTTTTTATCACGGAGCCACAGGCTGTCTTATATGTTGTCAAAATTCAGTGAATGAGTAGTCTGGCAGTCTACTTGCTTGTTTTTAGTACATTTAGATGGTTGATGTGATGCCACCTGTGATGGAGGCGTCATGCGACCTACCATAGGAGGAACATGAACCCTGGCATCGTATAGCCCAGGTTTAAATTCCAGCT
The DNA here is from genome assembly GCA_006410875.1 of Neotragus pygmaeus. Lineage (NCBI taxonomy): Eukaryota > Metazoa > Chordata > Mammalia > Artiodactyla > Bovidae > Neotragus > Neotragus pygmaeus. Next base: position 609,538 of record SJYV01011725.1, read on the forward strand.
CTGCCCCACACAGATTCCATTCTTTTGGGAAATGCCTTACCTGCTGTGTATATGTGTGTGTGTTAGTTTTCATGGTGGCTTTATCGGAGTGGCACATGCTCATGTGTTAAGGCTGGTCTAACACATAATCTCTCTTCTCTTTGCAAACTCTGGCCTGATATCCTTGGGTTCTTATCAGAGCTGCTATCAGTTAGTTGTAAATTCTCAGGAAAAAATCTCTTTCACTAATTCCCCAGCCTGCTTCCCCTGCTAAAAATGACTTGCAGGCCCTCATCTCCTCTCTCACTGTCTGCCCTGTTTCAGAAGCCTCCAAGGAAGAAGATGTTGTTTGGCTGTTGTTTGTACCTCCTCCTTCTCCACTTACCTGTCTCTCCCTTTATTCTGGAAGGAAAAGGGAAATTGGCCTTTTCTCAGTGGTGGGGCGGTTCCTGCCCATGCCTACACGTGACTGCTCAGTAGCGGTGACCCCGCTGGGGCTCTGAGCCATGTCCCCGCTTATTAAGGAAAGAGGGATTCCTGTTGGCTTCATAGCGGCTTCTTCTATGACTGTCTCCTTCCATCAGCGAGGGGCAGCTGGCCGCCTGTCAGGGGCAGATTAGAAGTGGCATCCACACGCTCATTTGGAGGCTTGCGACTTGTCTGCGAAGAGAGAGAGAGGCACCTGGCCAGGTAGTGATTTGGCAGCACTCTGAAGACAGATTAACATTTAAAGTGAGGATGTGGCTGGGGGAGGGGGCACACACCCAGCCCTGCAGCGATGGCACCTGNGCTCTTACGTCTCCTGCATTGGCAGGCGGGTTCTTTACCTCTCACGCCACCTGGGACTCAGTTTAGAGTCCAGTTTTTCTGGCAACATCCAAAGCATCCCAGTCGGGAACCAGCTGAACTCATACATGCCTTCTCCTCTGCAGCAGGCCTGCCCGGGGCTCTGGCCTCGGCCACTTCAGTGTCAGAGGCGTCGGGGCGCCTGTTTCCCTTGGTGCTCGTGGGCTTTGATGTCCACGGTGAGTACCAGTGAGTGCTGTCTTCTATTTTCTTCACGGTGACTCAATCGTGAGGGAGCGCTTGAGGGTGGACTTGATGGTGGCCTGGTGGTCGACCCTGTTTCTCCTGAGGGGACACTCTTCCGAGGATATTTGGGTTGCCGGAAGGTGGGTGACATCTGGATCTCACTTTTTTGTGTCTGTGGGTGCTTTTCAACACTGCTTTCTTGGCCTTCAACATGCATTTTTCCCTTTGATTTCCTTTCCTTTTTGATTCTGTGTTGAAAATTCAGCGTTTTTCAGTAAGATGCACAATCACATGCTTTTTTTTCCCCCCCCAGGAAGATTAATATGTAGCTGTGGATTCCAGGATCATTTAAACCCTCCTTGAAAATTTGACCCATCATAACAGACAGATGCTCTCAGAAAACAATAGCAAGGAAAATAATAACAATAATGACAGTCATAAATGTTAACAATGGAAATCGGCACATGGCAGCGATAGTTCAGCATTAGCTGTTTCTGAAGGAAGGAAGGCTCTTGTAAGGGTACCTCTTTCCATTCAAGATACAGACCCAAGCAATGCATGAGGATGAGAAAAGGGAAAAACAACAGAAAATGGGAAAAAATGGCTTCTGTTTACCCAGGTTATTTCTGAACAGTAATGCAAGGATGTAATAGAAATAATTTAGACATATGGATAAGAACCTTCAAAATCAATAGTGCTGGAAGAAATGAAGCATATGCTGATGCAATCAAACAGAATTGAATTTCATACAAATGTTAGCAAATCTATATCAGATTAACACAGCAAAAACTTCATTTTCATTGATTTATAACGTATTATTATTGTTTTCACCAAACTGCTATAGACAGCCATTTAGCAGCTGCCACGTGCCTCACGGGTGAATAGGAGCCTGCATTGCGGGCGGGCACAGACACACAGGGGCCCGTCAGTCACCAGGGCACAGGTGCGGGCGCCAACACCCTCCTCTTGCTCCTCTTCATCGCGTTGCATCATCCTGGAGACTTCTGGTGAGTGTGGAGTGTTTGCTTGGAATTCACAGACTCATGAAGGAAAAGGGAAGGGGATTTTTTGTAACCTATAAACATTTAGCAAAAATGGGGCTTGAAAGGACCGTCAAACACATGTGCATCTCTGTACCCATATCTGTCTCTGCCTAAATAACTCCAAAAAAGTGGTTCCATCAGGATTGTTCTCAGGGACCAACTGTCTGCTTCTGGAAGCCACGCCTTGGCCTCTGTGGCCCAAGCTGAGCCTTTATCTTTGATGTAAGCCTGGGTGGACTGCCTCCCTGAGTTTCCAGTTCCCGAGGTGAAAAATTGGGGATTTGTCCTAGATCCTCCGGGGTCTCTCCCATCTCAACACTTTTCATAAGAACTTCCTCTTGGATGGAGAGAACTAAGTCAAGGACTGAGGTCCATGAAAGGCCAGCCTGCAGATACCTTCCATTTGGCCCTTGGGTTCTGTCCCAGCAATGGTTTACAAGGTGTGTTTTGACTGCAGGCTGGGCCCACTGCACCGGGCCTCAGGACAGGTGGCCACACTCACCCTTTCTGCCTACCTGTCCCACGTCCCAGACGGTTCCTCCCAGCTTTTATGCCGGAGTCTCATCAGTTGTGGTTTAGTTGCTGAGTTAGGTCTGACTCTGCCACCCCATGGACTATAATCCGCCAGGCTCCTCTGTCCATGGGATTTCTTAGGCAAGAACACTGGAGTGGGTTGCCATTCCCTTCTCCAGGGGATCTTCCCCACCCAGGGATAGAACCGGGGTCTCCTGTACTACAGGCAGATTCTTTACTGTTTTCGCTGCCAGGGAAGCCCCTCATCAGTTCAGTTTAGTTCAGTTTAGTTGCTCAGTTGTGTCCGACTCTTTGCGACCCCATGAATCGCAGCACGCCAGGCCTCCCTGTCCATCATCAACTCCCGGAGTTCACTCAAACTCAAGTCAGTGATGCCATCCAGCCATCTCATCCTCTGTCGTCCCCTTCTCCTCCTGCCCCTAATCCTTCCCAGCATCAGGGTCTTTTCCAGTGAGTCAACTCATTGCAGGAGGTGGCCAAAGTACTGGAGTTTCAGCTTCAGCATCAGTCTTTCCAATGAACACCCAGGACTGATCTCCTTTAGGATGGACTGGTTGGATCTCCTTGCAGTCCAANTTTTTTTTTTTAACTCCCCTGAATTACACATGGAATTTGCTAGTCTAGCTAGAGATCCCTCCTCGTTTTTCCTTTATATATATATATGTGTAAGTTTCTTCAATTTATAAGAAAAAGGCAAAGGAGCTAGATGATCTTACATTTAATGCTGGTCATTTGCAGTGGTTCCCAGATACAGCATGAAGAAAAACTCCATCTATTTGCTCATAGGCTAATACTGGAAAAGGTCTATAAAACAAAGACATTTTGAACTGGGGAAGTGATCACAGGCTTGGAGCCAGACTCGTGTGGGTTTTTATCCTGTCTCCGACACTTACTCAGCTCTGAGCATTGTGACCTTTGGCGAATTCTCCCCTCTTTAAACCTCAGTTTCTTATTTGAAAGTGGAAATAGTTATGATTCTTGTTACCTCTTGGGGTTTAAGGAAAAGTGAGAAATTCCTGAAAGTGCTTAGCACAGTGCCTGATACACAGTGAGGACCCAGGAAATTTTGCTGTTATTATTCCATTTTTCCCGCCCATCCTTCCCTCCCCCCATATTTATTTATTTGTTTTGTGTCAGGTCTTAGTTGCAGTATGTGGGATCTTTGTTGCATCATTCAGAACCTTTTGCTGTGGTGTACAGACTTTTCTAGCTGTGACGCAGGCTTAGTTCCTCCGTAGCATGTGGGACCTTAGTTCCCTGACCGGGGATTGAACTCATGTCCCCTGCATTGCAAGACAGATTCTTCACCACTGGACCACCAGAGGAATCCCTCACCCATCCTTTGTCAGAGTGAAAGGACTAACAGGAAAAGGTCTTAGACTAGGAAATCATATCCCACTAAAGTCTCTAAACAAAACTTAGTGACAATCATTTGATGTCTGTCTCAGTTTTTCCATCTGTGAAATCTGAAAATGGTATTTCCTGTGCACACACAACACCGGGCATATACAGCAAGTGAGGTTAATGCAGGTCCTCTGCTCTGAAAAGTAAAAAACTGCCATACATGGATGTTGAGTTGTCATTGCTTCACAGAGAAGACGGTCACCTCCCCTCTTCTCAAACGTGAGAGTTGAATGCATTAGCTTGTGGAAGATATCCTTTAAATCTTAACTCTCATGCCCTATTTCAAATACAGTTCAATGTGTATATAGATTTTTACTTGGAAATTTTGTAAAGTACAATATCTTTAGCATATTTAAGGAGGCTACTGGTTTGNTGGAAGATATCCTTTAAATCTTAACTCTCATGCCCTATTTCAAATACAGTTCAATGTGTATATAGATTTTTACTTGGAAATTTTGTAAAGTACAATATCTTTAGCATATTTAAGGAGGCTACTGGTTTGGGGGAATTTCTCTTTAATCGCTATTAATCATGTTCCCATCTTAAGAGCATTCAGTTTACACACCCATATTGTTTTAAAGTAGCCCCTCTAATGTACCAGCAAATCCAGGAGTTGTCTTTCTTACAGGGAAGTTACTTTATTGATGACAGGATGAGCTAATGGTCAGTGCTCACCCCTTGCTGCTGAGGTGATGACTGCTGGAGGCATGGCTCCCGGTGGCTCTTCTGACTGTCTCGGAGCACTGTCTGTCAACAGCTCCAGTCTATCGATTCACCCATATGTGGGTAAAAACCCATTGCTTCTGGCTGTGAAGGTGCTTCAGTCCTAGATTTGCCACAGGTTATCAAAGCTAAAAGGCACCTTCAAGAAGATCAAATCAGAGAAGACAAAAGTCAGCCCTGTACACTCCCCAACCTGAGACTGGTGTTTACAGCGTTCTTCCCCGACTAAGCTGCAAGTTGGCTTCACAATACTTTGCCAGTATGGTTCTCTATAGCCATTCTAGTGGATTATAGTTGGCGCTCAGGAACCCTATTTCCCTTCCCAGATCCAGTTCAGCCTTCTAGTTTGCAAGCAAAGAAGCCACAGCCAAAAAAATTTATATGACTTGCCTATGGACCCTGGTAAGTTTGAGTTGAGATCTGATCCCATTTGCTTAGTTCTTTCAGATGTCTAGCTCTTTTTCCTCACACTCAGAAATCCAAAGAACTGTATCAGGTTCTTATCGCAAGATCAAATTGTTATCTAGTATCTTAGAAACCAAGAAAAGGAGCCAGAAATTCATTAATCCATTTATAAAAAGTTGGCTCTGTTCATACATAGTAAGACAGGCGTGGATAATAAAGGTGACGTACCATCCTACTTCTTTTTAGAAAAGACCAGAACTTAAGAAAATGTGCCTTAAACAACTGTTACTCAAACTTCCTTATTTTCCATCAGAATAATACCTAATCACCTTGCTTTTTTTAAATTTCCCTTTGAACATGGAGTACACACTTGTGCTCTCCTTCGCTGAATCCACTCAGCAGTAAATATTCCATGCCACAGAGTCGTAACGGGCTAGATTAGGTGCTGTCCTGACAGCAGGCACCTCTCCGTGCTGGCTTCTAAAACTGTCAGGGCAGAAACTCCCGTCCTCGAAGCCAATCTCTGTTTCATCTTTGTGTGTGTTCAGTGCAGTTATGGTGATGCCTCTCCTAGAGATGAACTGCAATCCTGTCTCAGATCTGCATTTGAAAATTTCCCTTTCAAATCATGCGGCCTCGTGTCTAAAAGTAGAATGTCGAAGTGAACGTTGTCGGAGTCTTGAAGTTCTGGGGAAGGAGGAAAAAATAGGGTTTGGCAGTGCTCTCTTGGGTCCATCCTTTCCACATGACAACATTTGGAGAAACTGGAAGGTACAGTACGTCTGGTTAAAAGAGGATCAGATTGTGGGGAAGAGTGTGAAAAAGGAAAAACTACCCAGGGCACTTCTGACGTAATTGGAGAAATTTAATTTTGCTAAGCTCTGTTCTTAAGCCATTCTACCACTCTAATTTAGACTCTTCCTTTGTTCTCCAAACAGCTCTAAAATCTGTCATGCCTCCGCAGACATGGTAGCATGAAGAGAGAGCACAGTCTTGGATCTGAGTCCCCCGTCCTGCTTCCCACTAACCTGAGGGAGGTTGTTCAGCCTGAGTCCGTTTCCTCATTGGAAACAGGGGCGATGATCCCTCTTGTCGTTGTTCAGCCACTAAGTCATTTTTGACTCTTTGCGTTCTGATGGACTGCAGCATGCCAGGCTCCTGTATCTCCCAGTTTGCTCAGAGTCATGTCCATTGAGTTAGTGATGCTATCTAACCATCTCATTCACAGTATTTGTGGGAAGTAATGGTCAGTGTAGGTAAAGCACTTGGCACTGTGCTAAGCCCTCAGCAAACACAAGCTGCTCCTGCAAGGCGGGTAGATGGTGGTGGCAACGGTTTCTATTCAAACTGCCTCACACAATGCCTGGTATTTAGTAATCAGTCAAAAACTATGATGTGCCAGGAGCTAGGATCTAAGAAGCAAAGAAACACTCCCTTCTTCCTCTGTTAGTAACAGTGGTATCCCACTGTTGTTCTCCTCCACCCTTGCCAAGCTGACCCATGCTATCACTGTTCACTCTGCTTAGAATGTGCTTTCCAGCTTGTCATGCTTCTTCAGAATCCAGCTCAAATGTTATATTTTCCTGGAACTCTCCTGATAAACCCAAACAAAACAAACGTAGCCTCTCCTTCCAGCACTCAGTACAATTTGCAAGGTCCTTCATAATGGCCATTACCACATTTAAAAAAGAAGTTTGTTCATACCTGTTAACCTCATTGACTTTAATCTCCTTGATTCTGTAGACTGTCTTACTTATCTTTGCTGCCCCCAGCACATCATATAATAGCTGGTTCATAGTTAGTGTTAAGGAACACTGAGCTAGTGTTCGTTACCAGTGGATGAATGAATATGTTTCTCCCCAGGTTCCCAGGTTTGCACTGAGGGATTGGTCTCTCTTCTCTCCCCTCTCCACCCCTCTTCTCTTCTCCATCTGATCTGCTTCTCATGTAGGCTGACACTGTGCAACCTACGAGCTGTATACTTGGCCTACCTCTCAACACTTGAAGCCGCCGTGTCCGTCAGACAGGTGTTCACACATCCTGATTCACTCTCCTGCACAGCATAGTCTGCAGCTCATCCTGTCTCACTTCTCTGGCTGACAGATTCACAAATGCTTTTCAAGAGTCTGCTTTGCAGAAAGTAATATGCAAGGTGCTTTGTAGGGTACAAGTTTTTAACTATCTCAGGAAAAATTTTATAAGGAATATCACATTTTAGACTTTAAATATATTATGCTAGAGATTGGGGTATGGGGAGAGTACCAACATTACAAGCAAACGTGAGGGGGCCAGAAAAGGGAGGGCAGGCCTGTTTATGCTATGTGTGTTACGGAGGGCGGGGAAGGCCAACGAGCAGAAAGTATGAGCAGCATAATGCATTTTGCGTAAGGCTCCAGGCCACGAAAATGCCTTCAGTTTTTTGTTTTTGTTTTTTTTTAACATTTATTTCTCTGGCTGCACCAGGTCTTAGTTGCAGCACACGGAATCTTCAATCTTAGTTGCAGCACACGGCATCTTTAGTTGCGGCATGCAAATTCTTAGTTGCCATGTGTGGGATCTAGTTCCCTGCTGCTGCTGCTGCTGCTGCTAAGTTGCTTCAGTCGTGTTCGACTCTGTGTGACCCCATAGACGGCAGCCCACCAGGCTCCCCCGTCCCTGGGATTCTCCAGGCAAGAACACTGGAGTGGGTTGCCATTTCCTTCTCCAANCTGCTGCTGCTGCTGCTGCTGCTAAGTCGCTTCAGTCGTGTCCGACTCTGTGCGACCCCATAGACGGCAGCCCACCAGGCTCCCCCGTCCCTGGGATTCTCCAGGCAAGAACACTGGAGTGGGTTGCCATTTCCTTCTCCAATGCATGAAAGTGAAAAGGGAAAGTGAAGTCGCTCAGTCGTGTCCGACTCTTAGCGACCCCATGGACTACAGCCCACCAGGCTCCTCCATCCATGGGGTTTTCCAGGCAAGAGTACTGGAGTGGGGCGCCATTGCCTTCTCAGAGTAAAGACCTAGTGTACCAAAAACTAGTAAATAAATTTTAAAAAATCCATTTCTATAAATTAGCACTGGGTTGCATTCCTTTGGGAATAACATTTATCTTTTCTCATTTAAAATTTTAACATATGCAAGTAAATATTTAAACACTTACTTGGCTTATTTAAATTAATGCTACATTAGCAGTTTTTATGTTGGAGAATTTAGCCTCATATTTCATTTGTCATAGCCTACTGGTTCTGTATATAATAAATGAAGTATAAAGAGAAGGAAGAACTGCCAGCAGATTTTCCTCTGTTCATTCTCAGACTGTCATCAACTAATCCTTTAGGCTCCTGAGCAAAAATAAATTTATACTGTTGCAATTAGAAAGACTTTGTTTAGTTGGTTTGATTCAGAAGTACCTGAAATACAGCAATATATTTAATGAGATCACTTGGACAGGACCTATATGGAAGATGCTATAGAGGTCTTGCCTAAGCTACTGACTCAGGACTGTGTTAATACAGCAGATTAACTGCTCTGAGGTTTTATAAGAGGCGACATGAGAAGCATGGATGCTTAATGACATTGAATTAAAAGCGGCTTCGAAGGAAACTGGATTTGTTTATTGTATTGGATAATCCTTAGAGACGACTATAATGTAAAACAGTATATTTGCAGATTAAGTATTTGACAGTGAAAAGTGTAGAATATGTTCCTGTATGATTTATTTTTTGTGTGTTTATTTAGTGGAATAAAAATTGAATATTCAGTATTATTAATTCTAATATTTTTAATATTCAGTATTGAAATAGAGTAAATACTGAGTATATCTTGGAAATGGAATTTGAAGGTAGACAGATTCTTATATTTTAGTTATCAACATTTTTACATAGAGTATACATGTATACATTATTTTTGTAATAAAAATATTTTTAAATATCTGAAGTTACTCTCTTACAACGCTTTCACACACAAATCAGTCGAATGATTATCTCTAAAAAAAGTTAAATTATTTTTGGGAGATAGTGCAAGTACTCATCTTTTTCAGAGACTGCCAGTTGGGGCTTCATTTTTGGCACCATAGCAATGACTTTTAATTGTTGATCGCATTAATTGTTTTTAATGTGAAGATGGTTGTAGTGAAAGCCATTTTCACATAATTGAAGTTTAGGTTTTTGAAAAGTTTAAGTGTGTTTAGGCATGTCTATCATCTTATCAGAAATCCTCTAAAATTATGTAGGCCATTCTAGAAATGAGTCCCCTTAGAGGCTTTCAAGGCTGATCAATGTTTGAGTTTTTCATGACTGTTAGAGAAGTCAGTGAAGCTATAATAGGAATTTATGCCCGTTTCTAATTTATAGGTCATTCATGTGATTTGGTAACCAGTACACTCACATCATTCTTATTCTTTGAACTTTGAGGCTTTTTAGTTGCTTATCATCCCCACCACCCTTTTCCCCCCTCTTTCTACTGTTGCACTTTTTCATATTTAGTTAGAGTCTGTGGCCCATATATATTTCATTTAAACACCTAAGCTGTTATCTGCTTTTTTTCTTCAAAAACTTTTGAAAGGTATTTATTCACCTACTTGCCAGGGGTTTTGAAAATAAAATCATGAAGATGATGGTTGTTCTTACCCTTTCTTTCTGTGCTGTTAACTGCTGTGTTTGCAGCCCCTTCCCCAGACCTGCCTCCCTGTGAACAGTCTCTCCATCTCTCATTCTATAGATGGATGCCTTCACTGGTGCCTGAGAAGCTTAAGACAGGCTCTCCATAAAGACTGACTTTATGAAAGTTCATTGACTTCATGGGATATGTATTTGTAAAGTATAAAAATTTTAAAATAGCATCTGTATAGAGATATCTAAAAGTGTTAGTCACTTTACAAATTGATTTTGTTTAATTTTCAGTTTTTATTATATACATTAGGGTGATGTCCATATTTCTGTTATTCTGAACAGCTTACTTTTTACTTTAAGCTTTACGTTTATTGCTGATAGTTCAGGTGGATATGTGTGCATGTGTTGTGAGCAGTGTTAGAACATAACGCTGTCACCACATGTGGTAGGGTAGCGGCATTCCTGTTGTGCAGATGAGGAAGATGAGACCTCTGTGCACGTTCATGCTGCTGCTGAGTGGAGGAACTGGGGTTCAGACCAGGATGTCTGGCTCTCAAGCTGGTGCAGTAGGTGCCCTTAATATCCATCTTAGTGCTGTGGAAAATGCTCACAGAACAAACATAGGATGCCTTTTATTTTGTGCTCAACAGTGTCATTTTCTTAATACGAACGGGAATGTTTGTAGTGGATAACATAGTGGACATGGCCTCCATCTTTCTAGTTAAAAGCTGCTGGTTTTCCTTGTTGATACTGTAGCCAGCTTTCCCCCTCTTCCTGCCGAGTCCTGTGCTGGTGACGTAGTTGCTTGGTATCCTGCCCTTGCCATCCCCATGGACTGTAGCCTGCCAGGCTCCTCTGTCCACGGGATTTTCCAGGCAAGAGTGCTGGAGTGGGCTGCCATTTCCTTCTGCAGGGGATCTTCCTGACCCGGGGGTTGGAGCCGGGTCTCCTGCACTGCAGGTGGGTCCTGCACCAGCTGAGCCACCAGGCCCCGAGGACTGTGAAGAGGCTCTTCTCACTCCCTCGGTGGGCCTGCTCTTGGGAGGCCTGCGGCGTGGCCCCAGCGCCCCGCGCCTTCCTCCCCACTGACTGGGGTCTTCTCTCAGCTGCTGGAGCGCCGGCCCCTGACTCAGTCCTCTGGGGGCTCCTCAGGAGAGGCCTGGTGTGGGCGCAGGTTACTTGCGCGTCAGGCGGGGCGAGCAGTGTCATGTGCTCATCTGTCAGCAAGACCCTTACTTCCCTTCTGTAATGCTCA
>SJYV01011725.1:628904-648738 GCA_006410875.1 Neotragus pygmaeus
GATTTACCTGGTAATCCAGTATTTAAGACTCCTCACTTCCAGACCAAGGGCGGGGGGGAGCACATCCCAGGCAGTGGGAGCAGAGGCCTGAGGCAGAACAGAACGTCGGTGGCCTTCATACAGAGTCTCCCCCATCAGGGGAGGCCTCTCAGAGATGCGGGAGGCTGGAGCATCAGGTGGGGTTGGGAGTTTTTCTGGACAAGGCTCTCGAGTTCTGTTGGGTACACAGTGAGTCTGGGGGGGCAGGCAGTGCCTGCACCCCTTTGTTGGCCAGCGGAGAGCAGACATTCTCATTCGGGCAGAAGAGGTGCTAGTTTGAACAACTGGAAGTCTTTACAAAGGAGGTGATATTTAAAGCCAAGGAGTCAGATGCTACTGCCCAGGTCAAAGATGCCCTCACAGGATGCTGACCACAAAAAACAAACCAAAAAAAAAAAGCGTTCTCTCCAGATGGAAGGCTAAGGTTACAATAAAGGGCTCCCACTGGCCCCAGGAACCCGTCTGTCTGCGGTGTTGGCTGGCAGAGCTGTACCACGGTCCACCTTTCCTCAGCCCATGAATGAGGTCCAGCAAGCACCCTCCAGACAGTGCTGAGGTTGAAAAGGGGTGAGGCTACCACGAGCTAGGTGGGGGGCGACGGCTGGCTTCTGCTTTAGGCCCACCTCTTAAAAGCCTTCACTCCCTCCCCCAGCCTTCATTCCATCAAAATGCATGGAAAAAACAAAGCCTCATAAAGAAAACCAGCTCATCAGTCTGTCCTCTTTGATTTTAATTTTGTTTTTCAGTTTGGGTTGCTTCCCTTTTTTTTTTTTTTTAATCATACTAATTAGATGCAAGCTTTTTTCTTTGATTTTATGGCCTACATATTTCCCAAGTTTTGCTGGCAAGATGACAGCTGATGGATCCCTTGGGGTCTCAGGAAAACGCTGATGAGGCAGGCCCAGCAGGGGACTCTTCCCATTTTATTTCTGTCCCCTTTCTCACAGTTTCCCTCCCTCCTTTTGTACCGGAGGTGCCAAGAGAGCTAGAAATAATTGATGGCTCATTAAAGTCCCTCGGTCTGCAGGCTGTGTACTCGGTGCTCCTGAAGTCCCACCTTCCCTGACCGGGTAGCCACTCTGGCCCGAGGCCTGTGGCACCCACCTGGGGGGGCAGCAGTCTCCGTACTGGAGAAGGACCACATGCTCCGCACGGGCAGTGACAGGCATCCTGCCTTTTATCTTCTGGTGCCCAGGCCGTGCATGCCACAGAGAAGGGGCTCGGCTAATGCTCCCTGGGGATGCACTGCAGGCTTCTCTGTGTTGTGTCTGAAATCAGGGTCACGGTAGGTAGAGTGGTCACTCCCAAGCACATCCTGTGTGCCAGCCTTTTAATGTAAGTTCTCCTGTTCTCACAAGAGCCCTAAAAGCAGCACACTCTCCATCGTGCCCACAAGGAAGCCAGGACCTGCGGAGGCTAAGCGATGTTACCCATGTCGCTCTTAATGCAGGAAAACTGGATCCAGACTCAGTCAGTCCTTCCATCTGGCGGAAAGGAAAGCTCTCACTGGGCCAGTTGGCTGATACACTCCTCAAGCATTTCAAGAAAGAAAATTCAGGGCAGCAATCTTTTCAGAGCACCCAACAGCATCGCAGGGCACTCGGTGGGCTCCCTAGACATACCGAGGAGACCCTGTCCCCAGGGGGATTCAGTCCCATCGCATGAGGAATAAATAACCCCTCCTACACAAAGCAGACTGAAGTCAGTGCTAAGAGAGGGGGTGGGAATCAAGAAAGCACGGTTAATTCTGCTGGAGATAGAGAGAGAGCCTGAAGACCCAGAGAGGCTGCAAGAAGAGGTGCTTGGTTTTGTTTTTTAATTGTGGTAAAACATCATGCACAAGAGTTACCATCTTAACCATCGCAGCCGTCACCATCACCTGTCCACAGAACTTACTTTCATTTCAGCAGAATTGAAAGGCTGTACCCATTAAACCCTTCACTCCACATTCCCCCCTCCCCTAGCCTCTGGCAGCCACCCTTGCACGCTCTGTCCCCATGAAGCTGATGACTAAATAAGAACATGGCTTCTCGAAACATGACGCCTTCCATAGGTAGACACAGGGGTACATTGAGTGGCCCCCTCAAGTGGATGTGAGTAGGACCTGTGACCTGGAAATACTTCTCAGTATCAATACTTGTGCCGGGGCTTACCATGGAAGCTTCCAGTGAATCTCCTGAATGTTTCAGTCACTGGTGAAAGTTAAGACCATGTGGTGGTAGGCTGTTTGGCAGAGGAAAGCTTAGAGGATTACTGACTCAAAAAACTCTCAGTGGTGGCGAAAAGACTGAGCCAAAGACTTCAGAACACTTGCAGAGATTGGCTCCTGGCCCTTGATTTGCTTGTGTTCCTTATGGCTTGAAGTCCTCTCTCAGAAGCACCTAAACATGTGTTCCCATATTGATTTGGAGCGCTTGGTAACCTGAGCTTGGCCTCTGTGATTTCCAAGCTACAGAAGCTGCTGGGATTTCTCTTTGATGACATGTTCGTGTATGTGTGACTTCCACCAGGCCTTGGCTGCTGGAGCCTCTAGGATTTAGGGAGGCGGGAAAGGATCCTGAGGGGCCTCTCTAACCTCAGGCAGCTACGTGCCCTCCCCCTAAGCAGTTCCTGCATCTATAAGACGGAGATGGATAACCCGCCTCCAAAGTTTGCTGTGAGAATTAGATGAGGTTCTGCAGTAAAGGGCTTCCGTGTTGGCACACGATAAATGCCTGATGATATTAGCTGCCTTTACCGGTGTGACTTGAGTTCCAGCTTACGTGGGAAGAGGTAGAACTGAGATGCACAGTCCAGCAGGATTCTGGCTCTCTGTAACATGGGGTAAGTTAGTAGATAACATGTGTGAACCTGGGTTTCCTCCTCTGTAAAAACCAAACCAAACGTGTAGATTGCCCCCAAGGATGGCTGAGATAGATATGCAGCTGGGAACCTGGGCCAGAATACTTGCTCAGTAAATGCAGATTCCTTCCTTCTCTTCCCTGGCCTCATCCTTTCACCAGGGCCGGCAACAGCCTGGACTCAGAGGCAGTCAGGAAAGCCCAACCCAGACCTCACTCTTCAAGGCCTGGTGGGGCGGGTGGGGTGGTGGTGCTTTTCCAAACAGCTGAAATGTCTGTGGGGAAACAGTCCATGGGGATGTGACCCTGTTAGCCTCGTAAGCAAAGAACAAGCTTCCTTCTGTTTCTCCTTAAGTGAGTTTTACTGTCATGATGTCCCTGATGAAACTTACACCCCCACTTGCAGCCCCAGCACAATATTCTCCTCCAGAGAAGTCAGGTTAATCCTTCCACATCCATCCCTTTCACTGAGGAATCTCTGTTAGACCTCAAGGGCCTTACTCTCCTAGTCTCTATTGTTATTATTTCTATGTCTTCAAAGGTTTTCAGTGTAAAAATGCTGACGTTCCTCTTCTCCCCACTCACCCTTCCTCCTGCACTTTCTCAGGGCTGAGCATCAAGGCTAAAGGTCCAGGGGTCTGCACCCGGCTTGTGAGCGCCGGTCCCAGTCTGTGTCCTGAACAACAGTTCTCCTCATCTTCCAGCCCGGGTGCCCCTCCCTCTCCCTCTTAACAGAAGCAGAACAGCTCGGATTCCATGTCTGAATAGTAAACCTGCTGTCTAAAGTTTGCTTTAATATTTATGCGTTCAACGCTGCTGCCTGTTTCTGAGCTCGATCAAAGCCTTTATTATAAAAGCATTTGAAAATGCTGGGGAAGGAGAGAAGGGAGTGGATGTATCTGCCCCATCTTCCTCACTCTCCAGACCGACTCACTCTCTCCCCCTCCCTCTCCCCCACCCCGAAGTTCTCCCTTCATCTAGCATCTCTGTTTTCCCCTCCGTTCTCTCCCTTTCTTACACACACACAGCAAAGAGAACTCTTTCCCAAGACCTCTGGGAGGGATCTGTTCAATATTTATAAACTGCTGCAGCAGCTATAATAACCGGAGGTGGCCGGCACCACCACGGTTTGCTCCAAATAGGATTCCACTCTGGAAACAAAGAACGAGTCGGGGTCAGGGGTGGAGGGTGAGACGTGAGGTGCACAGCTGGTACCAGCTGCCAGGGCCAGTGGGAGAGCACTCAGGACTTGTCAGGTCTGCTGCTGGGGCCGGCTCGCTGTGGGCCCCTGGCCGCTCACCTGTCCCTCCGGGTTGCTGTACATTTCTGAGAGCCCTGCCAGCCCTGACATTCAGTGACCGGGCACGAGGGAGCGTGGCCCCAGCCAGCACTCCACATCTGTTCTGATTGCTGAGGCCCCTTGACCCTGGGATATCCCCTCCAGAGCCTTACCTGTTATAAAGCTATTGACACCAGATGCCCTGCCAGAGCTGGACTGCCTTGGAGACTTTTTCCGCAAAGGATGGGGAACAGGTGGGGTAGGGTACTGCCTAGAGAAAAGGATGCCACTTTCGGGACCAGCTCCCCCGCCCCCCAGTGGCTTTGAGGGTGCCCTCTTCACTTCTCGCACATATTCTTGGTTTGAATCTCAGCCCCTCTGCCGTGCTGCACCTGGGCAGGTTGCTTCAGCTCTCTAATAAGCCTATTTCCCCATCTGTGAACAGAGAAGGTGCTCTTTGCCTTATAGGATTGCTGCAAAGATTCAGTGAGAGAGCATATATAAATGCCTGGCACATCAACAGTGTTCCTCACGTGTGCGGTCCCATTCCACTCTGTGCAGGACAGCCCCTCTCCCTCATTTTACTCCCTTCCTTCACAGGTGAGCANGCCTTATAGGATTGCTGCAAAGATACAGTGAGAGAGCATATATAAATGCCTGGCACATCAACAGTGTTCCTCACGTGTGCGGTCCCATTCCACTCTGTGCAGGACAGCCCCTCTCCCTCATTTTACTCCCTTCCTTCACAGGTGAGCAGGTAATCTGACTGTTTCGTCCTTCTCCACATGTGGCGTGTCGAAGGAGACTTGTCTGTTGACGGGTACTCTGTGTACCGTGGTGGCGGGCGTTTTTTTTACGGCCTTGGTAGCAACGATTCAGCAAGGGGACTGATACAGACATTGGTGCTCTACTCTGCGCATCCCTGGAAAGCAATAAGGTCCCTCCAGGGAAGCTGGCTTTTCTTGGAAAAGCATTGCCCCAAAGGATCAGACTGTGTCTCACTTCCTTCTCTCCTGGGTCTGAGAATCCATTAGGAGAACAAAGTGTTAGTTCAGTCCATTAAGATTCTTGCTTTCAGGCCAGGCCTCTGAGGGTATTAAATGCTATAACGGTCATTTCTCTCTCTCCTGGGGCAGCGACTAGATCATTCACATGTGAGTAGAAAGATACCACTTCCATACCAGCCCAGAGCCTTCTTCCACCACCCACTTCCTGTTCTCCCATCACCCTAGCCCTCCCTTTAAGGAGCCTTCGTGGAAGGGATCACAGCCATTTGCTATTGGAGGTAATGGATGGGCCTCACAGGAGAGGATGATTTCCAGGGGGAGGCGGGGGATACACACAGCTGGCACATGTCTGAGTCCCATATGCCTGTTCCGGCACATGTCCAGAGTCATAAAGAGGACGGAGACGTGCAGAAGTGGCAGGAGCAAGAGGATTGCCCCAGCGCGGTGGGGGAAGGGAGTGGGGGAGGTTTGCAGGCTTTCCTCCTCTCCCCAGGTCTTTGTCTGATTTGGATCTGCAGATGTTTTATTATGCAGACGCCTCTTGCGGGAGAGTTTCTTAGTGTTCCATCTCTGGCCACCCCAGGCAGGGGGCTGGGGGCAAACACGCAGGTACTCATCCTGATTCACTGCTCTGGAAGTTTATTCACAAAACAGCCAGGAGTTGGCTGTCAGCCCGGCTCTGCTGGTAATTTAGCTGAAAGTGAGGCAAAAGCCCCTGCCTTCATGAAGCTGCCAGTCTGGATGGAGAGAGGGACAAGTAGAGGATCATCCAGAAGTCAGGCCTGCGATGGAGACAGAGGCCTGAGGAGTACTTGTGTGGGATTGCAGTGAAAGACGTTGCTGGCCCGAGCAAAGCAGGCTGGAGGAGGGAGCCGGTGTTTCTGGAGCATCTGTTATCACTAAGCTCTTTACATGCATTTTCAGAGGGGAGACCATGCAAGGCCCCCTGGGACTGTGAGTCAGGGTCAGGATTCAAACACGATGTCACAGCATCTCCCCAGGGCAGGGGCAGGGCACGGTCAGCGCTCAGAGGAGCAGGACCGCCGTCCACTGGGCTCTGTGCCCCTGCTCATGGGAGTCACCCCAGGAAGCCTGGGGCGCCACTCACCACCCAGCCCTGCCCTCTTGTCCCGGAGCTCCGCACATCAGGTCTGTGCCATATCCCACCCCCTCCCACCTCCTAAAACCAGCTACCCACATAACCTGGGGGCCGGGACACTCTCAAGAATAAAATGGAGGGGTGTTACGTGCTGTGCTGGGCTAACAGGTAAACTGGATACGTTTACCCACCTTACAGCTCTGATGATGTCCTGTCATCAGCATCGTGTCCTGCATTCCCATTCTCTCTAGACGTTATTTCCTGTATCTTCCTGCTCTGACTGAAACTGTGTCTCCCTGGGATGGGCCCACTCAAGTGGTACCTGCTTTGTCTCACAGGCCGTCTGCCAGTGAAGATGGGAGAGGGGTCTTCCATGCTCCTCCTGGGCACCTCTAGACCATTCCTCTCCCTTTTTCCCAGAAAACACCCATTGGTTTGAATCTCAGCGGCAGTGGACTGGGGAGCCCACTGCCCATAGTAGCCTCCACTGTGTGTGTGAAGTGGAGGAAGGCCCGGCCAGAAGAAGAACGCAAGCAGGGGCCGGGGAGTTGGTCCACCACAGACCTCGAGGGCAGGACCCAAGGAGTTTGGGCACAGCCGCCGCGGGGGGTGCCCCTGGAGGCACACACACCCGGGCGCCGGGGTTCAGGGAGAGGTGCGACGTGACCCAGCCTCGATGGCTCCCACTCCCCAGACTCCCCCTGACCCTGCCTTTGTCTCCCCAGAGTACGCAGAGAACATCGGGGACGGCCGGAGCCCGGAGTTCCGGGAGAGCGAACAGAAGCGCATCCTGGCCTTGCTGGAGAACTTCTAGGCCGGCTCAGCAGCGGGGCCTCCCTGGGGCTCCCCCGGAAACTCTTTGTGGAGCTTGATGTGACTTTTGGACAAATTAAAGCTAGTTTTGGTATCCCCGGGCTGGTGTTCTTTGTACCGTCTGACCTTTAGCCGACACCTCTCCCCGCAGCACTCACAGGATGTGTCCGAGGAAGCTTGGTGGTGGGCCTCACCCTTCCAGTGAGAAACCAGAGGCTCTGAGAGCAGATCAGTGATGAGGTGGCCACTCTGCTGCCCTGGGGGTCGCAGGGAGGCTGCCCGTCTGCAGCTGGGAAGGTGACGGCGTGGACTGGGGATCTCTCTGGGGCTGAGCCGTAACAGGGGGCGCATGGCTCGTGTGGAAGGGCTCCCACGGCAATGCAAGGCTGGCCACAGAGCGTGCCGTCCTAAGAGCAGTGGTGAACTCAACCACACGTCAGAGCCGCTCTGGTTGGAGAGGGGGCCTAGAAGTACGTATCCATGTTGGCCCCACCCCAGGAGGACGAAGTCGGAGTCTGTGGTTTGGCCCAGGCGCTGGCGCTGTTCTAAGCCTCCAGGTGGTTCCGAGAGCCACTGCTTTAGAGCCCAGTTTCATCGTGCACCAGCTGGGACTGTCTGGATAAATAACTTTACCCTCTTGAATCTCACTTTCTTCATCTGCGAAGTGTGGATAATAATCCCCATGTGGGGATTTCTTTTGTCCTTCCCTCCCACGTCTGTAGCTTTAGAACTGCAGTCTCACCCCTTTCCCAGAGACTATGAGAAGGTTGGTCTCCTCTTTTATGGAGTCAGCAGCCCTTTAGCATGGTCTCAGTCTGTCCCAGAGCATAGAGTCCTCACTATGAGGACTCCTTACTATGAGGAGTAGGACAGCCGACCCAGAATGAAGTGTTAGCCCAGGGTCAGCTGGTAGACTGCAAGGGACGCCGCCCACCCCGCACAGTGCCCGTGGCCACCACTCAGAGCCGCTCTGACTGCTCAGTGAGGCCCCAGGGACGGGGCTCCTGGTGGCCGCTGCCGTCTGGCCAGAGCTGACATGCCCGCTACGTCCATGCTTTCTAACCTGTGCAGCAGCACAGCTGGCGGAGCCATTACTCCCGGTTTACTGAAGCCGAGACTGAGGTCCCAGAGGGTAAATAACTTGTGCGAGGCCCCGGGGCCCGTACACACAGAGCCCACATTCAAAGCGAAGTCTGTCCAGCTCCACAGCCCAGGCTCTGCTCTCCCCCCAGCAGCCTCCATCAAGAGACCGTCACAGGTCACTGACTGAAGCAGTCCACTTCAATCAGTTCTACTGTCCAAGGGACTTAATGAATTCACACAGAATGTAACCTGTGGAATATTACACTTTTTACAATTTATTTTTACTGAAATAAGTTTACAATATTATGTTAGTTTCTGGTGTACAGCAAAGTGATTCAGTTATACAAGTGAAAGGGTTAGTCGCTCAGTCGTGTCTTACTCTTTGTGACCCCATGGACTGTAGCCCGCCAGGCTCTTCCGTCCATGGGATTCTCCAGGCAAGAATACCGGAGTGGATTGCCATTCCCTTCTCCAGGGGATCTTCCCAACCCAAGGATGAAACCCAGGTCTCCTACATTGCAGGCAGGTCCTTTACCATCTGAGCCACCAGGGTGTGTGTGTGTATTCTTTTTCATATTCTTTTCTCCTTTTTTTGATTGGACCATTTTTAAAGTCTTTATTGAATTTGTAACAATATTGCTTTTGTTCTGGTGTTTTGGTTTTTTGGCTGAAAGGCATGGAGAATCTTAGTTCCCCAACCAGGAACTGAACCCACACTCCCTGCATTGGAAGGGGAGAGGTCTTAACCCATTGGACCACGGGGAAGTCCCTCCATTATGGTCTATTACAGGATATTGAATGTAGCTCCCCGAACTATACTGTCAGACCTTGTTGTTTATCCAGGCTTTATGGAATAGTTTGCATCTGCTGATTCTCAGCTCCCAGTTCATCCTTCCCTCCCCCTCAGCAATCACAAGTTTGTTCTCCATATCTGTGAGTCTGTTTCTGTTTCGTAAATAAGTTCATAATCTTAAACTTTTTGAACTAAGGTTTTCATTTATATCATTAGTCCTTTGGCTTTTCTTTTTACCCAGGTAATGCTTGTCCAAGGCACTTCCCGATGGCTCACCTGCAATAGGATACACCTGCAATGTAGGAGACATAGGAGATGCGGGTTCGATCCCTGGGTTGCGAAGATCCCCTAGAGGAAGAAACGGCAACCCACTCCTGGTATTCTTGCTTGAAAAGTCCCTTGGACAGAGGAGCCTAGCAGGCTCACAGGCAGGCTCCTCTGTCTGCAGGGTCACAGCCAGACACGACTGAGCACGCACAAGCGCAAGCAAGTGCTTATACATTGTACAGAAGTTCAGATTTTAACAACAAGTTCGCAGTGAGGAGTCTCCCCTCCCATCCCACCCCCCTGCCCCAGGCCTCCTTCCTATCCCTGGATGCAGCTGGGGTCACATGATTATCCTTCCAGAGAGGTTCTATCTATCCGCTTTCTGCTGCCTTCTACCCTGAGCCACAGGCTTGCTACAAGTGCATCAGAAGCGAACATAGAAGAGAAGAAGGTGGGGACTTCCCTGGTGGTCCAGTGGCTAAGACTCCTAATGCCGGCGGGATGGGGGCGGGGGAGCCGGGGGCACCCAGGTTCGATCCCTGGTCAGGCAACTAGATCCTACATGGTGTAACTAAAAGATCGTGCATGCTGCAACTGAAGATCATGCATGCCACCCAAGATTGAAGATCTCACGTGCCGAAAACAAGCCCCACCCAGTGCAGCCAAATAAATATTTTAAAAGAATAAGAGATGAGTAGGGCTCCAGGCACTCACTTCCTCCACTACAGTCCTCCTGCTTCCTATGTTGGACTGCCTCCTGGGATTTCATTTGTCCAACAAGTCCATGTAAGAAAATCAAGTTTGAACCCGCACCTTCACTTTCAAATGAGGAAGATGTCCCTTTCTCCAGCAGTTTTGTTGGGGGGAGGGGGGAGGAAATGTGATTTATCATCCCTTAAGATCAGGAAGAGTGTACAGTTCTAGAAGCTGGGAGAACAAGGAGATGGGATGAGGAGAAACCTCTAAACTCTGCTATTTTTAACAACCTGCCACTCGGGGCTAAGACTTAGGAGCAAGGGAAAGCCCCTCATTACTGATTTTATTCACCCTTAGGGTCCTAGGGCCTGGTTCTACCTCTTGAGCCTGCTCACGGCTGAGACTCTGCCTCACTGAGCAGCCTCGCCCCTCCAGGAGGACTTCTGGGGCTCAAATAAAGGCCCCATTTGCCCTGTGGTTCTGAACTTGATTCTTGTTTCCTCCACTCTTGGGCTTCCCAAGATCCCCACTTCGAACAACGCCCCTTCATGTCCATCTTGTGTTCATAGCTGCGTGCAGGACATTGCACCCTAGTGGGCAGTATTCCTTTTCTCATCTAAACTTGGCAATACAATTGTGACTCAGATGGTAAAGAATCTGCCTACAAAGCATGAGACCCGGGTTTGATCCTTGCCTGGGTGGGGAAGATCCCCTGGAGTAGGAAATAGCAAACCACTCCAGTATTCTTGCCTGGAGAATCCCATCGACAGAGGAGCCTGGTGGGCGACAGTCCATGGGATCACAAAGAGCTGGACACTACTGCGTGACTAACACTTTTTTTTTTCGCTTTCTTTATTCACTGTTAGCCAGAATTCCTTCATGAAAGGAATGAAAATTTTCTTTTCCTCTTCCTTTGCAGCTTGCTGCTCTGTTTGCGGTGGTCTGCCTGAATTCAGCGGCGGCAAGACAGGCTGTGTCTAATTTAGAGAGATTTGCATGCAGTCTGCGTTCCTTCTTTATCTGGGGGAAAGGCATTGTCAGGGAAGCTGGCAGGCATCCTTCAGTCACCCCCACAGCAGCACCAGTGCCCAGGTGGCATCTCCTGCCATTACCGAGAGCGTCGATTTAGTGTCAACAGGGAAACGAGACTTGCTTTCCTGAAGGCAAAAACTTCTTGATTAGATTTTCTTACTCCACAGTAGAGGTAAAAGCGGAGCCACATTTTTCAATCTGTCCTGCTCCCTGGTACACATGGAAAGTGGTTGGTATCGCAGTGGTGGGCCTTCGTTATATGTGCCAAGAAAATGGCAAGCTCTCCTCCAGTCACCTTTCCCTTGATTAGCTAACACACGCCCTTGGCATAAACTTCAGAAGGTACAGAAGGGGATTCAGAACATAAATCTCCCTACCAGCTGCGTCTCCGGGCCACCCCAGCCTCTCCCCACAAGCAGCCAGCGCTAATGAGCTGGAGTAGCCCTTCAGAGGCGGTCTTAGGTGTTTGCAAGTGAATTAAAATATAGCTAACACAAAGGGTGGCATCTCCTGTTCTCTGTCCTGCACCTTGCTTTTCGCTCTACATTCACCTGATGCAGAGTACCCTACACACCCACCACCCACTCCTTTAATAGCCGAGCTCCATGGCAGAGCTGCACAATAATTTAGTTAATCCTATTAATGGACATTTAGGTTGTCTTCGATCTTTGGCTATTACAGTGCTGCAGTGAACATCCTTGTATAGAACATCATTTCACACATGTGTGAGTTTAAATTCCCAAGCAGAATTGCTAAGTCAGAGAGGATGTGCGTTTTTCACTGTGATATAGATTGTCAGTGGTGTACGTGAGGGCCACCCCAACCCTCAACCCCACTGTCTCTGTGCCCCTGTTAGCCGTTTTCATCTCTGCCTGTCTGAACAGGGAACAGAGTTTGTTGTCTTCATTTGCATTTCTCTTATGAGGGAAGTCATTCAATGTTTCACAAGGATTGAGTGCCATGTGAGTTGTGCTCATGGAGCCCTTGCTATGTATGAGCTAAGTGCTTTACTCAGATGAGCACGTGGAACCATCATTCCTGCGGTGTAGGTACTTTTGATCATCAACCCATTTCACAGATGCGGAAAGCAGATTGAGAGGATCAGTGGCTTACAAAGAGACAGAGCTGGGAGGGGAACATAAGCAAAGTGGTTCCAAAGCCTACACTCATCAACCCCAGAGCCACACTGTCCGTGGCAGAGACGGGGCCCCACCTTATCGCACCACTGGAAGCAGAAATACCAGAGAAACAGCCCCATGACTGAAGCCCTCAGAAGCCCTGCAGGGCCCTTGTTCTCTACCTGTGTCTCTCACATGCCATCTGAGCGATGGCTGCAACACTCACCTGCATGGGGGACCTTGGGGCCAGGCTCCCTGGCTGCCCTTCCCAGAAAGAGGGAAATCGAGAAACGTCTGGAAGGTTAGGCTTTCCCACCACAGCAGGGAGGAGGAGCCACCTTCAGGCACCCTTGGGTGAGGCTCCTAGCCCGCCTTTCCCACCATCTCCGCCTCTGCCCGCCCACCAGCTCCCTCCGCTCACCCAGCGCCTCCCCACTCCGCACTCCTCATCCCACGTTGCCTCCTTCCAGTCATCTCCTGGGAGACGTCTCCTGAGCACCTGCTCTGTGCCAGGCCCCATGCTGGGCTCTGGGACCATGCACTCCAGATTGAAAGGCAGTTTGAACGCCCCCATGGTGGCCAAACAGGGTGTCACAAGAGAGCAGTGATGGGCTTCAGCAGAGGTGAGGGGCCCCCAAACCTGGCAACACAGATGGGGAGAGATGGGACCGGCACCATCACTGTGTCTTGAGTGACTTTCACAGGAGCCTAGGAGGGCTGTGAGTCTCAGTGCCCGAGAGGCAGGACATCACTCAAGCCAAGGGAACTGCATGATATGGGGCCCTTGGGGGCGTGGGGGTTTCACAATTACCTCATTGGCTGCCCCAGGGGTGAATGAGCTCCTCTCTGTTGCAGAACCTGACAGAACCATGTGCAGGATGACTTCCTGGGAGATCAGGGGTCACGTTTGTCCAGAATCACAGCTTGTTCCAGTTCAAATCTCCAGAGTTCCTGAGTGATGGGGAAGCAGATTCCGCTAGGTGGGGATGAAGCCTCCATTCTGACCCCTCAAGCAAGATCTGACCTCACCGGGTCATCCAGAAAGCACCCAGGCCGCCACCCCTAGGGCAGCGGGAAGGCTGTGGGAGGCCCACAGTCCCTGGGAAGAGGCTTTGCTCTTGAAGCCCTAGGGGAAGAGCCACCAGCGTTGGGTCCACAGAAACCAGCGCCAGAGTCTGGTCACCGCTGAGGAAGGTTCCAGCCAGCCAGGCTCCAGCTCCAGGGGCCTCAGGAATCCCGTCCATCCAGGAAACACCCAAAAGACGGGATAGGGGCCAGGACCCCCAGCCATAGCCTCCGTGAGGCCTGAGAACGTCTCTCTCCCTCTCGGGATCTTGGCGCTCCTTCATCTGGGGACTGAGGTGCCGGCCTGGGGAAGTCCACATCTGTGACCAGCTCACGGTACCCAGGTGTTCATCAGCCACCACCACCCACCTCCCCCATCACTTACTGGACAATCACCGTAGCTGGAAACAAAACAGACATTGTCCCTGCCCCCCAGGAGCTCACGTCCTCGTGGGACAGAAAATAAACAAGTAAAGACGCAGAGTGATTACCGAGCATTATCAAGGGGCAAACTCGGTGCAAAGTGATGGAGACTAGACAACAGGCAATCCTGAGGACAGGTGTCCTGGGAAGTTCTCTTTGATGAGGTGCCTTTGAGCTGAGCTCTGAATGATGCCAAGGAGCAGGGCAGTCCAAGAGCTGAGGGAAGAGGGGTCTAAGCGAAAGTGTAGATGCAAAGGTCCTGAGGCAAAGAGAGAGAACACCACCATGCTTCAGAAAACAGCCAAAAGAAGTCACAGTGGACCATGTGTAAGGCAGAGGCTGGTGGGGGAAAAGGCCAGAGAAGGGGCAGGTGCTCTTGGAGGGCCACGGAGGGGTTTTGAGCTTGCAAGGGATGTGATCTGATTTCGAAAAGATTCCTTTGAAGGTTTGATGGAGGACACACTGCGGAGACCAGTGTGGAGGCAGGAGATCCAAGAAGAGGAGATTCTGGTGCCTTGGACCGAGAGGAGGGAGCAGGTTAGAGAGAAGGGCTGAGGGTGTGGCCGAGGCAGAGCCAGCTGGTCACTCTGCAGGGAGGGGCCCCACCCGGTGGANACCTGAGAACGTCTCTCTCCCTCTCGGGATCTTGGCGCTCCTTCATCTGGGGACTGAGGTGCCGGCCTGGGGAAGTCCACATCTGTGACCAGCTCACGGTACCCAGGTGTTCATCAGCCACCACCACCCACCTCCCCCATCACTTACTGGACAATCACCGTAGCTGGAAACAAAACAGACATTGTCCCTGCCCACCAGGAGCTCACGTCCTCGTGGGACAGAAAATAAACAAGTAAAGACGCAGAATGATTACCGAGCATTATCAAGGGGCAAACTCGGTGCAAAGTGATGGAGACTAGACAACAGGCAATCCTGAGGACAGGTGTCCTGGGAAGTTCTCTTTGATGAGGTGCCTTTGAGCTGAGCTCTGAATGATGCCAAGGAGCAGGGCAGTCCAAGAGCTGAGGGAAGAGGGGTCTAAGCGAAAGTGTAGATGCAAAGGTCCTGAGGCAAAGAGAGAGAACACCACCATGCTTCAGAAAACAGCCAAAAGAAGTCACAGTGGACCATGTGTAAGGCAGAGGCTGGTGGGGGAAAAGGCCAGAGAAGGGGCAGGTGCTCTTGGAGGGCCACGGAGGGGTTTTGAGCTTGCAAGGGATGTGATCTGATTTCGAAAAGATTCCTTTGAAGGTTTGATGGAGGACACACTGCGGAGCCCAGTGTGGAGGCAGGAGATCCAAGAAGAGGAGATTCTGGTGCCTTGGACCGAGAGGAGGGAGCAGGTTAGAGAGAAGGACTGAGGGTGTGGCCGAGGCAGAGCCAGCTGGTCACTCTGCAGGGAGGGGCCCCACCCGGTGGAGCCTTCCCCCAGCACTGAAGACTGGGAGCAAGTTCACCGGCCCAGCAGGAGTCAGGTGGGGCTGGCCGAGAGCTGCTCAGTATATAAATATCTTTAATGAATAAATAGAAGTGATTTTAGGGCTGGCGGAGTCGTATCATTTCCACCTGCCGTAAAATTTCATTAGAAACAGGCACNGGAGCAAGTTCACCGGCCCAGCAGGAGTCAGGTGGGGCTGGCCGAGAGCTGCTCAGTATATAAATATCTTTAATGAATAAATAGAAGTGATTTTAGGGCTGGCGGAGTCGTATCATTTCCACCTGCCGTAAAATTTCATTAGAAACAGGCACTGCAGGGGGAGAGGAATGGCTGCAATAAATCTGCCCCCCCAACACCCAGGCCCTGCCTCCACTCCAAGCAGGCACAGCCCCACTCCCTGGAGAGTCCAGACCCAGGTCCTCCTCCTCAGGCTTTCCTGGGGCCCAGGGGAGTCTGGTCCTTCCCCACCGAGCCCCATGACTTGAACAGGCACGAGACAGCAGTGGGCAGGAACATGTGACCTGCCATTAAAATCCAGGGGCCTCACTCTCCTTACCTGGGAAATGGGCACAAAATTCCTGCCCCCACCTTTAAGCCCTCGCCCCTGGACACAAGGATTTTACTCTATCCACATTTAATGCAGACGAGATGGGTTTCAGAGGAAGCAGTAACCAGCACTGCTGGGACTTCCCTGGTGGTCCAGCAGCTAAGACTCTGCCCTCCCAATGCAGGGGGCCTGGGTTCCACCCCTGGTCAAGGAACCACATCCCACATACTGCAACCTAGACCTGGTTGTTGTTGTTGCTGCTGTTTAGTCTCTCTGTCATGTCCGACTCTTCTGCAATCCTGTGGACTATAGCCGGCCAGACTCCTCTGTCCACGGGATTCTCCAGGCAAGAATACTGGAGTGGGTTGCCATTTCCTTCTCCGGGGGATCTTCCCAACCCAGGGATTGAACCTGAGTCTTCTACATTGCAGGTGGATTCTTTACCAGTGAGCCACTTAGGAAGACTTGGTACAGTCAAATAANCAGGCAAGAATACTGGAGTGGGTTGCCATTTCCTTCTCCGGGGGATCTTCCCAACCCAGGGATTGAACCTGAGTCTTCTACATTGCAGGTGGATTCTTTACCAGTGAGCCACTTAGGAAGACTTGGTACAGTCAAATAAATAAATATTAAACAAACAAAAAATCCACTGCTGAACTCCTGGAACAACAGAGCTGGGGGAGAGCAGACTTTGGGGTCAGATGTTTCACAAATGAGAAAACAGAGGCCCTCAGAAAGTAGGTGAATGTCCTAGGATCTAACGGGATCTGCAGGCCCAGCCCTCCAAAACTACCCTGGTGTCCGCATGATGGAACTGAGTAAATGTCTGACTCCTGGAATCCTCCCCACATCCGTGAGAAATAGAGTGTACCATTTTGCAGATGAGAACACTGAGGCCCAGAGAGAGCTAGGATCTGGTTCACCCTCTCAGTTAGTGACAAGCAGAGGAGAGTCCAGGTCTCCAGTCTCCAACTGCAAGCTTTTTCTGCTTTATTCAAATGTGGTAGGACTGGGATGCTGCAACTTGCTGCATCCCTGTAGCATCCTCCAAGGGGCCATGCTCACCTCCATCGTACAAATAAGAAAAGGAAGTTCAGAGAGCTCAAGGAATTTGCTCAAGGTCACTGATGCTGGCCTTGGCTGCCAGCACTCACACAACTGGAGCTCCTCAGGACCCTCCCTTGGCCCCCTGCCAGTGGATGTAAGGCCAGGCTGCTAAGTCACTTCAGTCGTGTCTGACTCTGTGCAACCCCATAGACGGCAGCCCACCAGGCTCTCCTGTCCCTGGGATTCNACCTCCATCGTACAAATAAGAAAAGGAAGTTCAGAGAGCTCAAGGAATTTGCTCAAGGTCACTGATGCTGGCCTTGGCTGCCAGCACTCACACAACTGGAGCTCCTCAGGACCCTCCCTTGGCCCCCTGCCAGTGGATGTAAGGCCAGGCTGCTAAGTCACTTCAGTCGTGTCTGACTCTGTGCAACCCCATAGACGGCAGCCCACCAGGCTCTCCTGTCCCTGGGATTCTCCAGGCAAGAACACTGGAGTGGGTTGCCATTTCCTTCTCCAATGCATAAAAATGAAAGTGAAGTCGCTCAGTCGTGCCCGACTCTCAGCGACCCCATGGACTGCAGCCCACCAGGCTCCTTTGTCCATGGGATTTTCCGAGCAAGAGTACTAGAGTGGGGTGTAAAGCTAGGAAGCCTGGCCAAATGCACAGACCCAGCTGGCAGCCTGCCTGGGCCCATGGTTATCAATTAAGCTCATTAAGTAGCCATGGTTGGACATGACCTTGGCTGGCCGTCTTCTCTCCCCTGACCCGCACCTTACTCTGGCCCTCTTGGGAGCAAGGCCTGAGGACAGGTTCTTGCTTTTAGCAGCTGCAAGCATGTCTCTCTATAACTGGGGTAAATGTAAAGATGTACAAACTAATTTCACCAGGCTGGCCCCATGGACCCACACTGAGCAAGGATGCTAGAGACAGGCTTTTGCTGTTTAGTTGCAAAGTCATGTCCAACTCTCGTGACCCTATGGACTGTAGCCCACCATGTTCCTCTGTCCATGGGATTCTCCAGGCAAGAATACTGGAGTGGGTGGCCATTCCCTTCTCCAGGGGATCTTCCCCACCCAGGGATCAAACCTGTATCTCCTGCATTGGCAGGCAGATTCTTTACCACTGACCCGCCAGGGAAGCCCGGCTAATGCCTACTGTATCGCTTAGCTGTTTAGCAGAGACAGGCTAACTGAATTCAAATCTAGCCCTGCTTCTCCCCAGCTTGGTGACCCTGGATGGGTCACTTCACCTGCCAGAGCCTCAGTTTTCCCCCTTGTAAAATGATCGTGCTATACAATACAACTCACTGTCTAGACCAGCAACGAACTGATACACAGAAAGAGCCGTAACACGCTGGTCAGTGGCCATATCATTCTTCCCTCTATCTGTATCTTATCGGGCATTCTTGCTCACCTTCCCCACTGGACTGGCAGCCGAGTCATCTTTGCCTCTACCTTCCAGAATGAAGGAGCAGACCCATGAGGGCATCAAACATCCAAGACAAGATTCTTTATTTTTTTTTTAATAATTTTATTTAGTTATTTTTGGCTGTGCTGGTTTGTTGGGGCATGTGGGCTTTCTCTAGTTGCAGTGAGTTGGGGCTTTGCATTGTGGTGGCATCTCTCGTTGCGGAGCAAGGACCCGAATGCACACAGGCTTGGGTAGTTGCGGTGCACAGGACTAGCTGCTCCGAGGCATGAGGGATCTTCCCAGGCCAGGGATCAAACCCGTGTCCCCTGCATTGCAAGGTGGACTCTTAACCACTGGACCACCAGGGAAGCCTTCAGCCAAGATCCTCTAGGAACAAAGAGGGAACAAACAGCAGCCAGCCACCACCTACAGCCCGCACTGATGCTCTGGGCCCCAGGCCCTTGTCCATGGCCTTCCTTCTCTATGACTTGTCCTGCTTTCCACATCCCCAAACCCCTACGGAGCCTCCAGACTAGCTTCCTCTCTGGAAGCAAGAATATAAGTCCTGCCTTCAGGGGCTCCTGGCCTCACGGGAGAGACAGAGGCAGATATCAGCCAGAGCCTGGTAAGCAGTGGGGTTGAGAACCACACACTCTGCCCTCACCCCTGAGGGGTGCCCCCGTTCCTCTTCCACCCCCTTTCTGCCTTCCCCCAGGGAACCTCCTTTGAGCCCCCATCTCGCCACGTGCCCTGTGAGCCTCTTGAGGGCGAAGGCTGCATTTCACCCATTTCTGCTCTGCGGTGCCCAGCCCAGGGCCCCTCCTGTCCTTTGGCCCACGGGTCAGAGAACTAGATCCAGCATGGCAATGAGGATCGAAGATCCCACATACCACCACTAAGACCCAGTGCAGCCTGATGAATAAATAAATACTTAAAAAAAAAAAAAAAAAATAATCCTCCAGTGCCAAGGCCAAGCACTTGTACTCTTTTTGGAAGTCCAAGAGGGGCTCTGGAAGGGTTCTCAGCCAGAGACAGGGAGGTCATATACGTCCACGAGTCTGAAAGACTTTCTGGTTTGGGGCACAATGGGTGGAAAGGGGCTAAGTCAGGAGACTGCGAGGGCAGGGGATCTGCTGGTACTGTTGTCTAGGCCACTGTGCTGGTGGCTTCAGGCAGGGGAGGTGACCTTGAGGATGAAGGAGACATATCCGAAAGGTGTGATGGAGTGAGAGTGGGCTGGGCTTGGTCAGAGAGAAGGGGGGTTGAGAGCGGAGGTGGGTCCTCTAGGGGGTCAGGTAGCTCCATCACCTCCCTGGCTGGAGGCTAAAGCCATCCATTAATGCATTTATCCATCTCCACCCATCCATCCACCCAATCCCTCATTTACCCTTCCTTCCATCCAGCAGGTGCCAGTCCCCTCTCCGGATGGGTCCCTCCATGTTCTGCAGGGTGGAGGGAGGGCTTGGGATGCCTGGACCAGTCCCTAGACCCCTGGAGCACTTCACAGTCGTAATGAAGAGAACAATGTGCCCAGAGGTGGTCACAAGCCAGTGTGCCAAGCACGTGTGAAAAGACTGAGTTGGGAGGAGGGGCCGGGAGACGGCAGGAGAGGAGGGGGAGGGCTCAGTGCAGTCCAGCTCTGCTCCGGGGCGGTAGATCGGCGCTGTCATCGTCCCAGACAAAGGACAGTACATTATTCGTGTTATTAATTATCATTAATCTAATTAAATGGCAATTACAATTAAGAACACAGAGATAAAAACGCCACCTTGGATTTAAGTGCCTCTTCTCTTCTGGCTTCCCCGCGAGTGATGCGAGCTCGGCCCACCCCCCATCCCCC
>SJYV01011725.1:648836-664701 GCA_006410875.1 Neotragus pygmaeus
TCTGGCTCCACCTCCAGCCCCCATGTCTCAGGGTCCCAGCTGAGGGGGGTCACAGTGTCTGACTCCCCTCATTTTGCAGGTGGGCAAACTGAGGCCCAGGGAGGAGAAGGGACAGGCACTGGGGTCGCCCGCAAGTCTGTGATGAAGGTGAACTTAAGCCAAGAAGCCCGATTTCCACTGCTTCCTGACTCTCCTCGTCCCAAATAGCCTTTTTTTTTTTTTTTTCTGGGAAAAACAGCTGTCAGAGGCAGCCATCCTGTTACCGATTAAACAAGGCAAATTCTATCGAAAGAGAGTCGGAGACACCCCTGGACACCTAATTACACAGGCTGGAATGAGGAACACAGGCAGGCAAATAAAGATGTGAACAGACAGAGCAGGGAGACAGCAGGGCTGTCTCCCCATCGCCCCGTCCTCCTGAGGTCTCCAGACCCCAGGCCTCTCCCAGTCCTTGAATAAGATCCCTGCTCCCCAGGAAGGGGCTCCCCAGCTGGGGTTCATACACCACCACCCCCACAAAGAGACAAAATGGAGCCTGTGCACACCGGGCTGGAGCATTGCCCCCTCTCTGAGCCTCCTTCAGAGCCCCTTGGAAAACTGGTGTCATTTCAGGTCCCCGGTTGGGGTTATCAGGGCAGAGCTTGGGCTGGACCCCACACTCGCCTGGCCCCAAAGCTCCGTCCTGGATAGGATCGAGCACTGCTCGTCCTTTGACCAACCCCAGGAGGGCTGTTCCAGGAGATTTTGTCCCCATCAGCAGTGTTAGGTGCAGGAGGCTGGGCTTTGCTGCCCAAATACACATTGGGCAGGTTATGAGCAGGTGAGGGCGGAACCCCAGCCTGATTCCATTTCTGCATTCCCCACATCGACAGGTACCAGGGCAGGCACTCATGATTGGGTGAATTCCAAGTTCATTCTGCCATATTTATCCAGCATCTCCTTGTGTCCCAGCTGGGCGCTGAGGTGACGGGAAGGAACAAAACAAAGATCTCTGCTCTTTTTTTTTTTTCGGCCACACCTGGAGCTTGTGGGATCTTAGTTCCATGACCAGGAACAGAACCAGTGCCTCCTGCAGTGGGAGCATGGGTTCTTAACCACTGGACCACCGGGGAATTCCAAACATGTCTGCTTTTATGGAACTCATGAGTGGAAAGAGACAGGCGCAAAGTAACCAAAAGAAGAGAATGAAATGATATAATTTCAGATAGAAATAGGTGAGATGAACAAAATAAGGTAATGAGGTAAAGAGCAAATTAGACAGTGTGTTGGTGGGGGGAGGGGGTTCTACTGGAAATAAGATGGTTCTGGAGGGCCCCTCCAAGGAGGTGATACTCCAGCCGAGACCTGAGAGGGGGGCAGGGGCAGCCAAGGGTGGAGCTAGAAGAATGTTCCAGGCAGAGGGAACATGGAGCATGAACAGAATGAGCCAGTGGGTGGATGTACACGTGAATAAGGAGGAGGGGGTCTTCTGTGAGCAAACAGGCCGGGAGCTAGGGCCAAGTAGGTGTCCCCCGAGTATGGCTCAGGCCCCTTCGAGAGTCCCACGAACCAGCCTGGTGCCCGCGGTGTTGGGGCAGCTTCCCTCCACCCCTGTCTCCCGCAGGCCCCAGGAGAGGCCTCTCCAAGGTGACTTGCTCGTCGGTTACTGTTAGTATTATTGGTGCACCGTTGATAACCATCACCCCTCACCTGCCCCTCCGCTCCCCACTTGCCACCTTTGATTATTCAGTTTTGGCCAGGCTGCTCGGCTTGCAGCATCTTAGTGCCCTAACCAGAGACTGAATGCAAGCCCAGGCAATGACAGCGCTGAGTCCTAACCACTGGTGCTCTCAGCTGCTCGGTCGTGTCTGGCTCTTTGCGACCCCATGGACTGTAGCCCGCCAGGTTCCTCTGTCCATGGAACTTTGCAGGCAAGAATACTGGAGTGGGTTGCCATTTCCTACTCCAGGGGCTTTTTCCGATCCAGGGATCAAACCTGCATCTCCTGTACTGGCAGGGGAATTCTTTACCACCAGAACCACCTGGGAAGCCCCCCTAACCACTGGACCGTCAGGGAATGCACCATCTTCCACCTCATCGTACGGCCTACGTCGCTGGGCTTTCTGAGTCTCGGGTCCTCCATCCCAGGGTTCTGATTCTTCCAGGCTGGGATCTTCCAGGGCTGTGACTTCAGTTTTCGTGCTTTGTGACCTGCAGCAAGTTACTGGTCCCCCTTAGCTTTCCTTTCTGTCTGGAGCATAGAGATGGGTCAGTACTGCCATCCCCTCTACCATGCTATTTTCCACCCATCACCCAGCGGCTCGTTGAGTTCACACCCACAGCAGCCCTGCAAGATAGAGATGAGACTGTTACCATGACCACCCGCTTACAGATGCGGAAAGGGGCCTCAGAGGGGCCCTGTGACTTGGCCAGAGTCACACAGCCAGTGAGTGACACAGTGGGCTTGAAATTCAGGCCCTGGCTGAGCTTAGACAACAGTGATATTTCTACACAAATCTCTCAATTCCTCCGGTTATACTGTGGTTATGTAACAATATGTCTTTAGAAAACACACTGAAATTTGGAGGTAATGGCACATCACAAACCACGCCCGCAACTTTTCTGAAAAGCCTTCTTTGGTGGTTCTGATGGTAAAGAATCTGCCCAGTGCAGGAAGGAGACCAGGGTTTGACCCGTGGGTAGGGAAGGTCCCCTGGTGAAGGAAATAGCAACTTATTCCAGTGTTCTTGCCTGGGAAATCCCATGGACAGACGAGCCATGGTGGGCTACAATCCATGGGGTTGCAAAGAGTCGGACACAACTGAGCTACTCTTTTCACTTTCTGGAAGTTGGAGATTTGTTCAAAATTTAAAAAATTTAAAACATCCAAAATACAGAAACAAAAGCCAAGCAAACAAGGTCTGTGGTCTATCACCCTGGGCTCAGGGTCCAGGCACAGCTGGGTGGGCTGCCACCGGCAAGGTGGGCAATGTGGTTTTGCCCCTCACTGTGCAAACCTGGAGACAGAAGCTCAGGGTTGTCCAGTGGGTTTCTGAGGCCACGCAGCCAGTGAGCGGCCGGATGCCTGTCCATGGGGAGCTCCCATCCAGTCAGGCGGAGAAACCAGAGAGAGGGGGGCACAAGAGTGAGGAGGGCAGGCGGGGCTAGTGATTTGCAGCTGGTGGCGCCCAGCAGGAAAGGCCTCTGGGAGATGCAAGGTGATGCAAGGTGATGCCAGGGGCTGGATGCCAGGCTGTTGTGGGCCAGATGCTGAGCTGGGTGGTACCCGTACCCCTGCCCCTCAGCGCCCTCAGCCCTCACTGGGCTTTCATCCTGGTCTAGAGCTGATGGATCCTCCATGGTCCCTAGAGCTGGTCCCATGTCCGCACCTTGAGCTGCTGCGTGTTTTCTTGTCTTTGATTGTAAATAGATTTGACTAAAGAGGTAAATTAGAAGTTAATTAGAGAGAACATGATTGATGAGGCAGTTTGCCGTGATTGGGAGGCATGGAAAGGATGGGGCTTCTTGCAGGGAGGGGATGGAGGAGGGGGGCAGAGGGAAAAACCCACTGGCCGGTGAATCTGGAGAGGGCACCCAGGGTGGTGAGCTGCCCAGTCTAAGCTGCCTTTCTCCTAGGCTCCAGGGTCAAGACCAAGGCCCCCTGGCATGAGGGCCCAAGCGAGCACTCCATGAAACCCTGGAACTGGGGGCCAGGCCTTGCTGGACTCAGGAAGAAGCAGCTAGCTTGTCCTGTGTTCCAGCCAGAAGTTAAATCTTCAATGTGCGGGCTGGGCTGGAGAAGATGCTGACGCTTACCAAACACACAGCTCCAGGCTCTATGTAGCTTCTCAAAACCATGCAAGGTCAAGGCTATATCTATTTCTAGATTAAGTGCTCTGGGAGATTCAGAGACCTAACCAACTCGCCCAAGGTCACACAGCTAATAAGGATGGAGCTGAGACTGACCTCTAGAGTCTGCGTCTCTCCCAATTCCAGGCTGGTCACGTGTCCAGCCGCCCAGGCAGTATGGGGGTCTTCCCCACAGCACCCCATGCTTACACACCTCCAGCAATGGTGAGCTTACTTCCTCCTGAGGCCATCCATCTGGCAGCAGGACAGCTGTGACTGTGGAAACGTTTGTCCTTAAGTGGACCCGACCTAACTCCCTCCAGTCCCACATCTAGGCCCTGGCTTGGTCACTTGTCCACTTCCTTCTGTATTCCAGAACACAGACCCCCCTCCCCAACTCAGGGTGAGGAAGAACCTTAGAGGTCACCTCACCCAACTCTCTCATTCTTCTGGGGAAACTGAGGCACAGAGAGGGTCCAATACCCCAGAGACACAGTGAGTTGGGGTCAGTGCAAGGCCCAGGCTCCCCTACACTGATCAGGCCCCCCCGCCTCATCTTTGGCCACATCTTTGGCTCCCCAAGCTAAAGAATCAGCTCTTCATTTATGTATCCGTTATCTCCCTAATTTATTCGGCCAAGGAGATTCACCAAGTGCTGGGCTCTGAGAATTCCAGTGAGGAGAATCAGCCCACACCCTTGGGTGCTCAGGCCCAGTTTGGGGTGGCAAGGCTGCAAAGGAGAGGGGTGAGGGGCTAAGGAGAGGCCTCAAGAGGGACCATGGACCCCGCCAGGAAATAACACTAATGCCAGACTCTGGGAGAGGTGTGGAAGTGTTCCTGGCAGAGGGAAGTGTGGTAGGAGGGAGTAGGTACATTACAGAAACCTCCAGAAGGCCAAGTGGCTAGGAGGGAGAGTGAGGGGGAGTCCACGGGTGCTGATGTCACAGAAGAAAGCTGTTTGGGTTTTATTCTAAGCATGGGAAGCATTTAGAGTTTTAAGTAGGGGAAGTGGTTCAGAAGATGTTCACTCGGGGTGCAGGGCTTGGGGAAGGATTCCCCCTCTAAGGGGATGGATCCCATCTTGGGGAGAAGGATCCCATCTCTGGGGGGATGGATCCCATCTCCCAGGAGAGAGAGATCCCATCTCAGAGGCAGGATAGAGGGATGACTGGGGACTGCTCCTGAGACGGGAAGTTTAGAGGAGGGACAGACTTGAGGGGAAGATAGGAATTCTGGTGAAGGTGGGACCTGCTGGGTTTGGGAGCCATTCAAGAGGAGATGGGCTCTAGGCAGGGAAATGCCTGGGTCAGGGCTGACAGCGCCAGACTTGTGTCGCCCAGAGGCTGATGAACTCACCCAGGAGGAAACGTGTGGTCTGCAGGCCCCGCTCTTGACACTCTTCCCTGCCAGTGAGTCAATGTCCCTCTTTAAAGGCGCAGAAGAGTCAGAGCAGGGCTGGGGGAAACCCGGGCAGCCCAGCCCCTTCCTTGTTCTCGGCTGTACCCTCCTCACAGCCCTACCGGCAGCCACGTGGCCTGGTCCACTGACCTCTGGTGTCAGTGGGGCTGGAAGCCTCCTGAGGGCCTTGAGGCCTGACCGTCAGCTTCCTTCACCGCTCAGCTCCTCCACACCTGAGCTGAGCCCACCTGGAGAATGTCCACCAAATCAGAGCAACCACGGGGGAAGTCGGGCCTCGCTGCCACCTTGCCTAAGCCTGAGCCACCGTCTACCTGGTGCTGAAAGCACCCCCTCCCCCAGGTGCTACGCTGCATTCAAGATCACAGCTAAAGATATTCCTGAATTAGAAGGGAATTTATCCCCTCCCTGAGCTGCTGTGGCATGATTTACAGGCCTTGGCAAGTGCTGTGAAACCCTGGAGCTGGTTGCAGCCATTTAAATAGAATTACCCGGCACCTCCACCGGGTTCTCCCAATAGATCATTGATATGAGAGACCCAGGATGCCTGGTGATGCTTCCACTTTGGCAGGGACCCCCGAGGAAGTCCCTCTGCCCCATCCCAGCCCCAGGAGCCTGGGTCAAGTTCGCCAAGCCTTGTCCCTACCTCCATCCTTGCCTGAAATTTCACCATTAGAATGCCACTCCTTTGGTTCTGGTTTTAAAGGACATTTCCTTCAGTGTGGAGAACAACGGCCCAGGTATCTAAAGTAATCTACGTTGCAAATGTATGCTTTGGTCAGGTCACAAGTCCTCATTTCCTTCTAGAGTGTTGATCTGGAAGGGCTCTGTAGTGAAGATCGAATTATACCCTCCTGCTGTCAAGACGGGAAGGACTGTGGTGCAGAGAGGAGGATGGCTGCCAGGGGTGACTTAGAATGCAGGGGAAGAGGGCCTGGCTAGGGCCAGGCACGCCCAACTCCCAGGTCCCCCTGACGGAAGGGACCCAACCCCAAGATCAGCAGGAACGGCCAAGTCTCAGGCTGCTCATCTTTAAGCAGGGATGTCAGGACTTCCTGGTGGTCCTGTGGATAAAAATCCGCCTGCCAATGCCAGGGACACAGGTTCGATTCTTGGTCCAGGAAGACTGCACAGGCTGCAGAGCACCTAATCCAGTGTGCCGCAACTACTGAGCCCAGGTGCTGTGCTGCAGCTACTGAAGCTGGCTCGCGCCTACAGCCTGTACTCCGCAACAAGAGAAGCCACCTCAATGAGAAGCCCATGGACCGCAGTGAAGAGTGGACCCCGCTCGCTGCAACTAGAGAAAAGCCCGGGCAGCAACGAAGTCCTAGCACAGCCCAAAATAGATAAATAATAAAAGCAGAGATGTCCGTGGCGGGACCTCCCAGGGTCTCTGTGACTGCGAGGAAGAGAGTGACCATGGCCCATGCCCATCAGGACCTGCGCAGCGAGTGTTATTTCCTATTTGGAGGTCAGGAAGAGCCGAGCGGGATCCCAGATCCACACTTGTCAGCTAGAAGACCTAGAGCACCTCTCAAGCCTTGAGTTTCCTCATCTGCAAAATGGATATGAAATATCTATCTTTCAGCATTAGGAGGATTTAATGCAAAGACAGGTAGGCNGACAGACTTGAGGGGAAGATAGGAATTCTGGTGAAGGTGGGACCTGCTGGGTTTGGGAGCCATTCAAGAGGAGATGGGCTCTAGGCAGGGAAATGCCTGGGTCAGGGCTGACAGCGCCAGACTTGTGTCGCCCAGAGGCTGATGAACTCACCCAGGAGGAAACGTGTGGTCTGCAGGCCCCGCTCTTGACACTCTTCCCTGCCAGTGAGTCAATGTCCCTCTTTAAAGGCGCAGAAGAGTCAGAGCAGGGCTGGGGGAAACCCGGGCAGCCCAGCCCCTTCCTTGTTCTCGGCTGTACCCTCCTCACAGCCCTACCGGCAGCCACGTGGCCTGGTCCACTGACCTCTGGTGTCAGTGGGGCTGGAAGCCTCCTGAGGGCCTTGAGGCCTGACCGTCAGCTTCCTTCACCGCTCAGCTCCTCCACACCTGAGCTGAGCCCACCTGGAGAATGTCCACCAAATCAGAGCAACCACGGGGGAAGTCGGGCCTCGCTGCCACCTTGCCTAAGCCTGAGCCACCGTCTACCTGGTGCTGAAAGCACCCCCTCCCCCAGGTGCTACGCTGCATTCAAGATCACAGCTAAAGATATTCCTGAATTAGAAGGGAATTTATCCCCTCCCTGAGCTGCTGTGGCATGATTTACAGGCCTTGGCAAGTGCTGTGAAACCCTGGAGCTGGTTGCAGCCATTTAAATAGAATTACCCGGCACCTCCACCGGGTTCTCCCAATAGATCATTGATATGAGAGACCCAGGATGCCTGGTGATGCTTCCACTTTGGCAGGGACCCCCGAGGAAGTCCCTCTGCCCCATCCCAGCCCCAGGAGCCTGGGTCAAGTTCGCCAAGCCTTGTCCCTACCTCCATCCTTGCCTGAAATTTCACCATTAGAATGCCACTCCTTTGGTTCTGGCTTTAAAGGACATTTCCTTCAGTGTGGAGAACAACGGCCCAGGTATCTAAAGTAATCTACGTTGCAAATGTATGCTTTGGTCAGGTCACAAGTCCTCATTTCCTTCTAGAGTGTTGATCTGGAAGGGCTCTGTAGTGAAGATCGAATTATACCCTCCTGCTGTCAAGACGGGAAGGACTGTGGTGCAGAGAGGAGGATGGCTGCCAGGGGTGACTTAGAATGCAGGGGAAGAGGGCCTGGCTAGGGCCAGGCACGCCCAACTCCCAGGTCCCCCTGACGGAAGGGACCCAACCCCAAGATCAGCAGGAACGGCCAAGTCTCAGGCTGCTCATCTTTAAGCAGGGATGTCAGGACTTCCTGGTGGTCCTGTGGATAAAAATCCGCCTGCCAATGCCAGGGACACAGGTTCGATTCTTGGTCCAGGAAGACTGCACAGGCTGCAGAGCACCTAATCCAGTGTGCCGCAACTACTGAGCCCAGGTGCTGTGCTGCAGCTACTGAAGCTGGCTCGCGCCTACAGCCTGTACTCCGCAACAAGAGAAGCCACCTCAATGAGAAGCCCATGGACCGCAGTGAAGAGTGGACCCCGCTCGCTGCAACTAGAGAAAAGCCCGGGCAGCAACGAAGTCCTAGCACAGCCCAAAATAGATAAATAATAAAAGCAGAGATGTCCGTGGCGGGACCTCCCAGGGTCTCTGTGACTGCGAGGAAGAGAGTGACCATGGCCCATGCCCATCAGGACCTGCGCAGCGAGTGTTATTTCCTATTTGGAGGTCAGGAAGAGCCGAGCGGGATCCCAGATCCACACTTGTCAGCTAGAAGACCTAGAGCACCTCTCAAGCCTTGAGTTTCCTCATCTGCAAAATGGATATGAAATATCTATCTTTCAGCATTAGGAGGATTTAATGCAAAGACAGGTAGGCACTTGACCTATGAACTGGCACCTTCTAGAACCTCGGCAAATGAAGCTGCTAGTCACGATAGAACAGAGGTTATACCCCTTCCTGGGGTGTGGTGTGTCCAGGTCCATTCAGCTAGTAGCAGCTGAGGGCCCACTGTGTGCTTGGCCCTGCAGGAGCAAAGTCATGAGCAAAAGCAGCTTGGCCCCTCCCTCAGGAACATCCCAATCCGTTGGGGAGACTAGCACGAACAAGTTTCAAAAAGCACATTTGTGTCTTCATTCAGTAATTAGTTCTTGAGCACCCACTCTGCACCAGGACCCAGGCTGGAGAGCAAGACATCCATTGCCCTTATTCTCGTGGGATTTTCATTGTAGTGAGGGCAGCAAAGAGTCAAGAAATAAACATGTAATGTGACAGATAATGGTCACTATTCAGAAAGACAGAAAAGTCAGGGGCTTCAGAGGGGTGGGGGCTGCGGTTTTATATTAAATGGCTGGGGAGACATTTGATCAGAGGCTGGAAGGTCTGAAATAACTGTGTTCTGGGGGTGGGGGCACAAGCATCAAATGCAAAGGCCCTGAGGCAGCAGTGTTCCTGGAATGTCTGAGGAGCAGCGAGGACATCAGTGTGGCTGGAGCCGGGGAGGGAAGGGAACGACAGGGAGGATACAGGCAGAGAGGTGATGCGTGACCAGCCCAGGTCTTGATGTGTCCTGTGAAGTGTGGTGAGCAGGCTGGTCTTGGCCTGAGTGAGGAGATGAGCGC
Organism: Neotragus pygmaeus; assembly: GCA_006410875.1. NCBI lineage: Eukaryota > Metazoa > Chordata > Mammalia > Artiodactyla > Bovidae > Neotragus > Neotragus pygmaeus. Next base: position 658,278 of record SJYV01011725.1, read on the forward strand.
TGTGAAGAGTCCCCAGCATGGCCTTGGCCTCGGGACCCCTTGGGACTCGCTCCAGTGCAGGCACGCCAGACATACTTGGCAGGAAAGAAAGCAAACAAAGGCAGTCAGGCGGTGGAGGGTGCTGGGAACACCTGGGGCACAAACAAGAGAACATGGGGGCCTGGTCCCTGCCTTCCAATATCCGAGAGGCAGAGTCCCCTTCTCTGGCCCAGAGGGTCCACTGAAGCCCCGCCTGTATCAGTAAAGTCATCGATGGTAATTAACACAGATAGGGCAGAGAACAAAGGGCTCCCCACGTGTCTTCCCTCTGGCCCTAAAACAACCCCAGGAGATGGGCTTTTTTTCTTTTTTTAATGAGCCACTCTTTTTTTTTTTTTTTTTGTATTTTATTTGTTCACTTATTTATTTATTTTTTTTTCTGCTGCACTGGGGCTTCCTTGCTATGTGCTGGCTTTCTCTAAATGTGGCAAGCAAGGGCTATCATCTAGTTGCAGTGGCCTCTGTCAGTGCAGGGCATGGGCTGTAGGTGTGAGGGCTTCAGGAGTTGCAGCTCGTGGGCTCCGTAGTTGTGGCATAGGGCCTTAATTGCCCTGTAGCATGTGAGACCTTAGTTCCCGGACCAGGGATTGAACCTGTGTCTTCTGTATGGCAGGAGGACTCTTAACCACTGGGTCATCAGGAAGGTCCCGAGACAGGCTCTTTTATTCCCCTTTTAGAGTTGAGGAAATTGAGAGTTAGCAGGCTTAAGTGACTTGTCCCAAACTACTTGTAAGTAAATGGGCAAGTAGGAGCTCGAGTCCAGGCGTGGGCTGCCTTTTCAATCAAATTGCGCCTGTCAGAGATGGAAGGGGTCGCCCCTGATGCTATCAGGCTCCTTGGGATGGAGGAAGTTCCAGAAGAAGCGAACCCAGACCCACAGGTGCTGTTGGCTGGGGCAGGCTCTGTTTGGTCTTGAGGATACAGTGGAAAATCAGATTGACATTGTTTTCCCTTATAAGAGCACACAGTCTAGGAGGGGAGACAGACCCTAGGCAGCTCATTGCACAACTAACTGCTTAATTAAAATTGTGATAAGGGCTCTTCTGCTGCTGCCACCCCGGCACTGATGGCACACGTCCCCATTTCCGGTGTGCAGCAGCCACGTGCAGTTCTAGACTCCCCTAGCGGACAACGGAGAGCTGGACGCCTCCAAGGGGAGGCCTAGAACTTGCATAGCCACGTGCAGTTTTAGACTCCCCTAGCGGACAACGGAGAGCTGGACCACTCCAAGGGGAGGCCTAGAACTTGCATAGCCACGTGCAGTTTTAGACTCCCCTAGCGGACAACGGAGAGCTGGACCACTCCAAGGGGAGGCCTAGAACTTGCATAGCCACGTGCAGTTTTAGACTCCCCTAGCGGACAACGGAGAGCTGGACCACTCCAAGGGGAGGCCTAGAACTTGCATAGCCACGTGCAGTTTTAGACTCCCCTAGCGGACAACGGAGAGCTGGACCACTCCAAGGGGAGGCCTAGAACTTGCATAGCCACGTGCAGTTTTAGACTCCCCTAGCGGACAACGGAGAGCTGGACCACTCCAAGGGGAGGCCTAGAACTTGCATAGCCACGTGCAGTTTTAGACTCCCCTAGCGGACAACGGAGAGCTGGACCACTCCAAGGGGAGGCCTAGAACTTGCATAGCCACGTGCAGTTTTAGACTCCCCTAGCGGACAACGGAGAGCTGGACCACTCCAAGGGGAGGCCTAGAACTTGCATAGCCACGTGCAGTTTTAGACTCCCCTAGCGGACAACGGAGAGCTGGACCACTCCAAGGGGAGGCCTAGAACTTGCATAGCCACGTGCAGTTTTAGACTCCCCTAGCGGACAACGGAGAGCTGGACCACTCCAAGGGGAGGCCTAGAACTTGCATAGCCACGTGCAGTTTTAGACTCCCCTAGCGGACAACGGAGAGCTGGACCACTCCAAGGGGAGGCCTAGAACTTGCATAGCCACGTGCAGTTTTAGACTCCCCTAGCAGATAACGGAGAGCTGGACCACTCCAAGGGGAGGCCTAGGACTTGCATCTGTCCAAAGCTCAAGACAAGGCTGGGCAAACCCCTTCCACACGCTTCCTTTNTCACTTATTTATTTATTTTTTTTTCTGCTGCACTGGGGCTTCCTTGCTATGTGCTGGCTTTCTCTAAATGTGGCAAGCAAGGGCTATCATCTAGTTGCAGTGGCCTCTGTCAGTGCAGGGCATGGGCTGTAGGTGTGAGGGCTTCAGGAGTTGCAGCTCGTGGGCTCCGTAGTTGTGGCATAGGGCCTTAATTGCCCTGTAGCATGTGAGACCTTAGTTCCCGGACCAGGGATTGAACCTGTGTCTTCTGTATGGCAGGAGGACTCTTAACCACTGGGTCATCAGGAAGGTCCCGAGACAGGCTCTTTTATTCCCCTTTTAGAGTTGAGGAAATTGAGAGTTAGCAGGCTTAAGTGACTTGTCCCAAACTACTTGTAAGTAAATGGGCAAGTAGGAGCTCGAGTCCAGGCGTGGGCTGCCTTTTCAATCAAATTGCGCCTGTCAGAGATGGAAGGGGTCGCCCCTGATGCTATCAGGCTCCTTGGGATGGAGGAAGTTCCAGAAGAAGCGAACCCAGACCCACAGGTGCTGTTGGCTGGGGCAGGCTCTGTTTGGTCTTGAGGATACAGTGGAAAATCAGATTGACATTGTTTTCCCTTATAAGAGCACACAGTCTAGGAGGGGAGACAGACCCTAGGCAGCTCATTGCACAACTAACTGCTTAATTAAAATTGTGATAAGGGCTCTTCTGCTGCTGCCACCCCGGCACTGATGGCACACGTCCCCATTTCCGGTGTGCAGCAGCCACGTGCAGTTCTAGACTCCCCTAGCGGACAACGGAGAGCTGGACCACTCCAAGGGGAGGCCTAGAACTTGCATAGCCACGTGCAGTTTTAGACTCCCCTAGCGGACAACGGAGAGCTGGACCACTCCAAGGGGAGGCCTAGGACTTGCATAGCCACGTGCAGTTCTAGACTCCCCTAGCAGATAACGGAGAGCTGGACCACTCCAAGGGGAGGCCTAGGACTTGCATCTGTCCAAAGCTCAAGACAAGGCTGGGCAAACCCCTTCCACACGCTTCCTTTGCTCTGCAGCCAGAGATCTTAAAAAGACACTGAGACCCAGAGGGGAGACGAGTGGGAAATAACTCCTAAGGGTTCGGGGCTCGTGTGAGACCACCTCACTGAGCCTCAGCAGAAGCCTGGGGTAGTGGACCTTGGTCCCAGCCACTGTGTGACTCCAGCCCAGTCGTTTCACCTCTCTGAGCCTCAGTCATCCCAGTCATAAGATAGGGTGAACACCACCTACTTTCCAGATATGTCGTGGGGGTTTAGTGACATCGATCCCGGTGCCTGGCATACAGTAAGTGCTCAGTAGAGGCCTGTTCCCTTCCCCTGTGTGGGATCTGTGGAGATGCAAGTCCTAGGCCTCCCCTTGGAGGGATCTAGCTCTCGGTTGTCTGCTAGGAGAGTCTAGAACTACAAGTGGCTACTGAACACTGGAAATGGAAACAGTCCAAATAGATGTGTGCCATGAGTGTGAGAGACACACCAGATCCTAATGGCTTACACGTAGAGGGAATGTAAAGCAGCCCATGAATAATATTTTATACTGATTGCCCATTGAAATAATACTTGGGTATTACATGAAGTGTATTACTAATTTCACCTGTTTCTTTTTGCTGTTTAGTCGCCCAGTCGTGTCCGACTCTTTGCAATGCCATGGGCTGCAGCCACCAGGCTCCTCTGTCCATGGGATTTCCCAGGCAAGAATACGAGAGTGGGTTGCCATTTCCTTCTCCAAGGGATCATCCCAACCCAGGGACTGGACCCACATTTCTTGCAAGTCTCCTGCATTGCAGGTGGATTCCTTACCGCTGAGCGGTGTTTCTTTTTACTTTTCTGTATTGTGGCTACTGGAAGGTTTTATTTATTTATTTATTGTCATGTATGTGGCTTCCCAGGTGATGCAGTGGTGAAGAATATGCCTGCCAGGGCAGGAGACAGAGGTTTGATCCCTGGGTCTGGAAGATCCCTTGGAGTAGGAAATGGCAACCCATTCTACTATTCCTCCTGGGAAAATTTCACGGACAGAGGAATCTGGCAGGCTAGAGTCCATGGAGTCGCAAAGAGTCATGACTGAGCATGCAGGCACACACACACGCATGTGTATATGTGTGTGTGCTCAGTCGTGTTCCACTCTTTTCAACTCACTGGACTGTAGCCCACCAGGATCCTCTGTCCATGGGATTTCCCAGGCAAGGATACTGGAGTGGATTGCTGTTTCATTCTCCAGGGGATCTTCCCAACCCAAGGATCGAACCTGTGTCTCCTGTGTCTCTTGCTTTGCAGACAAGTTCTTTACCCGCTAATTTTTTTTTCTTTCCACACCATGAAGCTTGTGGGATCTCAGTTCCCCAACAAGGGATTGAACCTGAGTTCTCAGCACTGAAAGTGCAGAGTCTTAGCCACGAGACCACCAAGGGAGTCCCCCCAGATTGAAATTTCATATGCAGCTCGTATTTGATTTCTACTGGACAGCGTTGGTCTAGCTAATTACTCACAGCCACGGCATATTTAGGCTGGCATTAACCACACCATTAAAGTCATTTCAGGATTTTTAAAACACTCCCACAAGCAGAGTCTCAAAATTGGCAGAGACCCTGCTGTCCTGTCGTGTTTAATAAGCACCCGGTTCACAGGGTGAAGGGCCCTAGGAACCCCGTCTTTCTGATGCAATTAATTGCCTTTGATGGGGATTAACATCAGGCTCCTTGCTGGGACAACACAGATACGCATCTAGTGTGAGTTCTACCGGCCTTGGTAGGGCACAGTTTACAGGCTTGGGTTCAAATCAGAGGGCCAAGGCCTAAGCGGAGGGTTCTCCGGACCTCAGAGAGGTGCCCCCTTTGTGAACCCCCAGAGGGGGATGCCTCTGGAGGAGCTGCCTGGTTGCAGAGCTTCCTCCCCTCACAACACAGGGAGGAAAGGCCCTGGTTGGAGCCTGGAGCCCTGAGTCCTTGGTTGGGCTCTGCCATTTCCTCCCTGTGAGGTCTTAGGCTTGTCGTCACCCCTCTCTGGGTCTCAGCTTCCTCATCTATGCAAGGTGGCAATGGTGGCTGGTTCTTTTTGAAAATTTATTTCTTTTTAATTGGAGGATAATTGCTTTACAGTGTTGTGTTGGTTTCTGCCATGCATCAACATGAATCAGTCTTAGGTATGCATAGGTCCCCTCCCTCTTGAACCTCCCTCCTGATCCTTGATGACCCTTTTCTGTTAAAAAATGGAACTATTTTAAATTCTGAGTGTCAGATCATATCTTCACTCTATATGGTCCACCCAGGCTACCATCTAGAAAGAAAACCTCAGAGTGGTCCCAAGGGTCTTCATGAACTTACTCAGCCTAGAAAAGACAGGAGCCAGGCCAGTTGACCTCCCCTTGCCCCTGGTCTCATCCTAGCTAGGGGCTTCCTACATGGCCCACGAGTTCTGAGGGAGGCAAATTGAAGATGAAGACTCAGAATTTATGCTGATAGGAGGACCTGGGTCTGTCTCAAAGATGGGCAACCGTCTTTGAGAAGTTTCAGAATCAGGAGGCTCATGTGAGTGGGACATGGTCTGACTGCAGAGGCTAGCTCATTGGGGAACAGATAAAGAAATCGGTCATCAGAGGAGAGGAACGTCCCAGACGTAGGAGGAGGAGGTCACAACTCAGCGCCCAGCACTACCCTGCAGATAAGAGCTGGGGCAGGTAGGCCCCTCACCCCAAGAGGCTGACTGGGCTCAATTCAAGGACTGGAAGAGGAGGAGCCCCGGTCCTCCCATCCTGTTGGGGTCCTCTCTGTGGCCCACTGGATCCCTGCACGAGGTACACTTGAGGCTTGGTGAGCCAGCGGATCCCCAGAAATCTCCCCCAGCCAGATTAGGAGGGTTGCCCCAGGAGTGGGGCCTAGGCCAGTGCAGGCACAACCAGTCTCCCCAGAGAGTCTAAGGTCCATTAATATTACATAATTTTGTGTCTAGGCCAGTGGTGCTCAACCCCAGCTGTACACTGGGATCACCTGGGGAATTTCAAAAAAAACGGATGCCCAGGACTAGCCTCACCCAAACCAGTTGGGTCAGAATTTGGGGGTGTGATCTAAACATTGTTATGGCATCCCAGGTGATGATAGTGGTAAAGAACGCACCTACCAATGCAAGAGACTTAAGAAACACAGGTTTGATCCCTGGGTTGGGAAGATCCCCTGGAGGAGGAAATGACAACCCAGTCCAGTATTGCCTGGAGAATCCCATGGACAGAGGAGCCTGGCAGGCTATAATCCATAGGATTGCGAAGAGCTGGACATGACTGAAGTGACTTAGCATGTGTGCA
>SJYV01011725.1:664828-682489 GCA_006410875.1 Neotragus pygmaeus
CTAATCAATTCTTAAAGCCTCCAGATGGGTGTGTCAGGGAAAAGGGAACTTGTCCAGCTCAGAGAGGGGAAGTAACTTGACCAAGGTCACACAGCAAGGTGATGGCAAAAACCAGTCTCAGAACCCAGGATTCTTTTCTGAGCCTGAGCCAATTTCTCTCCCAAATTTGCATCTCCTTTTACAAACCAGAGCCCAGGCAGGCAATGCCCACAGTATTTCACTTTAATAATATTGGATCCTGGTACAGTCAGGGCCACCACTGTGATGGGATGGGAGCTGCGATTGGATGGGATGGCGATTTGCAAAGATGTAAGTCTTTTCCTTTATCCAAATCTTGGGCAGTGATTTAAAAATTTAATTAAAGGGGGAGAAGTGGGGACACCTCAAGCTCCTTGCCCCTGTTATAATGAATGAAATACACCAGACTGTAAAAGGAAATGCTGTCTGAGACGCAGCTCCGATGTTTTATTGCCAAGTTTTTTTCGCTGATGTAAACGTAATCGCTAGAAACCAGAGCTCTATTAATGCACATATTTTTACCCATCCAGAGCCCCGACTGCCCCCTTTCCCCTCTCAGTTTGCTCACCCACCTCCTAGGGTCAGTCCCAGTCCTTTCCGGCCAAGTCTTTGCTGAGTCTGGATTTCCCCTCCGGTTTCATACCCTCCCATGGCAGATAAGAGTTTAATAGAATTTCATTGCTCTTCTGAGCTCAGTAATGCATTCTGGAAATTAGGTGGTTACATACTGAAGCCATTGTTCCCCCTTATAAATGGGCTCCCTCCAAGCCAGCGACCGTGGGGTCTCCGATAAGCTCTCATGAAGCCGTGTTCCACATGTTATTCGTGTGTTAAAAGGTGCAACTCAGGGCTCAATTGCTCATTGTTAGGAGCTGATACATTCAGGTAGTTTCTCCATGAATCAGGCAGCTTAGGTATTTCCCCCCTCTTGGCATTGATAGATGAGCAGAAGGAAGCCATTTAGACGGCACTATAGAGGGCCCTGGCCCACACAGTGAATGATTTCCAATGCCTGGTTTAATTTATTTTTAAATGAAATTTGTTATTGATTCTGGATTAAAAGGACAAATCTTACGGCTGTTACCACTGACAGAGCCATGGTGCTCAAGTGACACCTCTCAAGGAGGAAGGGGAGGGCAGCCTCCTTGAGTTAAGGGGATGCCGACTCTCCAGTGGGCTTGCGTCAGGGGGAGGGGACAGTGCAAGTTCCACTGCTTGGGGCGAACTTTAAAAAGATTGCCTTTCCTAACTGAAATACCTAGCATGATATTCACCTTCTGAGCCTCATTTGGGTGGTGGAAATAGCTGTGATATTTGCCTCCTGGCATCCACGTGACCACTAGATGCTTGTTTAATTGTCTCCAGGGATGGGAAGCTTACTGTCTCCTGGAGCATTCCCAGAGTGAGATGAGTGACAACAGCCACCCACCCTAGCGAATTCCTAGAGACCGTTTCCTGAAACAGTTTTCGTTTACCTTGTGCCTTCTGTAGGCTTTTAGCTTCCACAGTGTCTGCAGTCTGCACTTGTATCGCAAAGCAGAAAAGAGGCCAAATTTCACAGAGGAGGAATAGGGGGCTGAGGATTCGTCCTTTCACATTCAGCCTTTGCCCCACCTCCCCATGCAACATTGAACAGGTTACTTCAACTCTCTGAGCTTCAGTTTCCTTATCTGTAAAAGTAGGAAGGTAGAGATTTCCCTGGTGGTCCAGTGGTTAAGAATCCATCTTGCGGTGCAGGGAATTTGGGTTCAGTCTCTGGTGAGGGAACTAAGATCCTACATGATGGGGAGCAACTAAGCCCACATGCCACAACTATTAAGCCTGCACTCCAGAGCCTGAGTGCCACAACTAGAGAGTCCATGTGCTGAAAAAAACAGATCCTACATGATGCGACAAAGATTCCATGTGCTGCAATGGAGACCTAACACAGCCAAATGAATAGATAAATATTTTTTTGATAAGAAGGAAGGTAATAATAGTGGCCTCAGGGGTTGTTCCATAAATTATATGAGAGCATGGGTGTAAGTGTGATTTATAAACTGAAAAGTACAGTTTAGGTGCTGCAGAAAATGCAGACAGGACAGTGTGGTATTGTGGGAGAGCCCTGAGCTGATAGACAGAAGTCCTGGATCTAGTTCTGCCATGGTTGGCTGTGTGACTCTGAGGAATTCATTCATCATCTCTGGGTCTTCGTTTCCTAAGCTGGGTGGATTGAACTAGATGTGCTTAGGTATTATGCCAGGAGCATCAGCTCTGGAATCAAAATACCACACTCTGCAATTGTCTTGTGAGACATTGGAGAAGATATTCAACCTCTCTGAACACCTGTTTACTTATGTTTAAAAAATAATAATAGCCAGCATGTATATGGCTATGTNTTATGCCAGGAGCATCAGCTCTGGAATCAAAATACCACACTCTGCAATTGTCTTGTGAGACATTGGAGAAGATATTCAACCTCTCTGAACACCTGTTTACTTATGTTTAAAAAATAATAATAGCCAGCATGTATATGGCTATGTTGGAGAAGACAATGGCAACCCACTCCAGTACTCTTGCCTGGAAAATCCCATGGGCGGAGGAGCCTGGTAGGCTGCAGTCGTGAGGTCGCGAAGAATCAGACACGACTGAGCAACTTCCCTTTCACTTTTCATTTTCACGCATTGGAGAAGGAAATGGCAACACACTCCAGTGTTCTTGCCTCGAGGATCCCAGGGACGGCGGAGCCTGGTGGGCTGCCATCTATGGGGTCGCACAGAGTCAAACATGACTAAAGCGACTTAGCAACAGCAGCAGCAGCATATGGCTATGTATTTTCTTTGTGTTACTATTTACTTTGTGCCAGGCAGTGTTCTTGGAGAAGGAAATGGCAGCCCACTCCACTATTCTGGCCTAGAGAGTCCCATGGATGGAGAAGCCTTGTGTGCTACAGTCCATGGGGGTAACAAAGAGTTGAACGTGACTGAGCAACTGAATAACAATAACAGGCAGTGTTCTGGGCTTCCCTGGTGGCTCAGATTGTAAAGAATCTGCCTGCAATGTAGGAGACTCAAGTCTGATTTCTGGGTCGGGACGATCCCCTGCAGAAGGGAATGGCAACCCATTCCAGTATTCTTGCCTGGAAAACCCCATGGACAGAAGAGCCTGGAGAGCTACAGTCCACGGGGTTGAATAAAGTCTGACGTGACTGAGCTGCTCACACTTTCACTTCCACTTTGACTTTCTTCAGGCAGTGTTCTAACTGCTTTCCATGTAGCAAGTCATTTAACCCCTATGATAACCTTGTGATGGGGGCATTATTATCTTTATTTTACAGATAAGGAAGCTCAAGCACAGAAAAGCTAAGTAACTTATCTAAGGTCACACAGCTCGTGGGTGGGTGGCAGGATTCAAAACTAGTTTCCATACTTAAAATCACACTGAGTGAGTGAGTCAGTGAAGTCGCTCAGTCATGTCCGACTCTGCGATCCCATGGACTGTAGCCCACCAAGCTTCTCCATCCATGGGATTCTCCAGACAAGAATACTGGAGTGGGTTGCCATTTCTTCTACCCCATATGGCTTGGTAGTTCAGAGGATTAAGTCGGATAAGTAAACTTGTAGCACAACACTGGTAAACAGTAATGGGCCAACAGAGGCTCAGAGATTGGGAGAAGCCAGCAGGCATGTCTTCCTGTGAGGGATTCAGATGGGACCTTGGCCAATGGAAGACTCAGCTAGACAGAGGGAAAGACATGCATGTAGAGGGAAAACACAGGGAATGGTAAGGACACGATGAAGCTAGTGTGGGTGCAGGGAGACAGTGTGGAGGAGGGATAGTGCCTGGAGCAGGAGGGAGGCTCGGACCCTGAATGCAAACCAGAGATGTCAGATTTCTCTAATAGACAAGGCCATTGGAGGCTTTTGAGCAGAACCATTACAGCAACAGCCTTTTCAAACTCATTAAATCCCTGGAAAACTGTCCTTGAAGGAACTTCAGGGGTTACAAGATCTAACCCCATCCCAGAGAATCTCCATAGACAGAGGAGCCTGTCCATGGAGCTGCGAAGAGTCGGACACGACTATGCACAGACTATGAGAAGAAAGGGTGCCTGCAGGTCAGTCAGTGGATAAGGGCAGGGCCGCTGCCCTTCTCTGACCTCGTTCCTCTGCAGTCTGAAAGTAGAGTCTCTTGTTTTCTCTCCTTTCTTCTCTCCTCTATCTCCCTGTGCCCTTGCCTCTGCCTGCTTATTTCCAATTTGAAATTTAAGAGGAGAAAACCCTAGGTTTTGGCCCCATTTCTGGCATTCTATTCTCCTGGAGCTTCAGGCTGGGATTAAGAGTCCTGGGTTTCAGTCATAGCACCAGCTGCTATGTGATCTTGAAGATTCTCAGCTTCAAGACTTCCCTGATGTTCCAGTGGCTAAGACTTCACACTCCAAATGCAGGGGGGCAAGAATTTGATCTCTGGTCGGGGAACTAGACCCACATGCCAGCAACTAATGATTCCACATGCCGCAACTGCAATGAAGATCAAAGGTCCTGTCTGCCACAGCTAAGACCCAGTGCAGCCAAACAAGAAAAGATTCTCCATGTTTATAACGGGGGCAATGGAAACCATTCCACTGGGAGGGAGGATAAAGTGAATTAATGAATGAGGAAACGCTTTCATAGGGTCCAAGACGCCAGGCCATTCCAGGATAGCCTAAATAAATACTACCTCTGCGTGGGAGGGAAATGATAAGTTAATCAGGCAAAAAAAAAAAAAAAAAAGCCCTTACTCCAGAGAATATGGGCGGGAAGGAGCTAGATGAATGACAACGGGGTTTGTCCGCGGTGCTGAAGGCAGCGCCGCGACACCGGTCCTGTGAATGCTGTCAGCTGTGTAGAAGCAGTATTCGTCAGTTGTGTAGAAGCAGTATTCGTAATTGCGCGACCCTTCAGGGTGCTGTCCATGATTTCAAATAAACTATATTGTTGCTGGAGAACACAGGCCCCAACGGGTGTGTTGTCCGCCATATTATTGGAAAGGGGTATGAGAGAACAAATTAAAGACGGGGACGAAGAAGAAAGCTGTCCCTCGGGCTCTAACCTTATTCTCAAAGTTGGGGTGATGTCCACAATGCTGGATCCACCTGTGTGTGATCTGGAGAGGGCTGTGGGCCTTCTCTAGCTCTGACTCCCATTGAGGGCGAGGGAGGCAATCAGAAGGTCTGTCCATGGTGCTGAACCCTCCCATCTAAGAGTCCGAAGAAGTGCAGTGGGTGAGGTTGAAAAGATGGGTGTCGGGATGGACGCTGTCCTCCTCCGAGGTGCTGAAACCGCGGAGGGTAGGGCTGTGCCCGGAACGATGCCTGATGAAGCACAAGGGATGAGAGTAGGAGAGATCCTGCCCGGGAGGCAGGAACTTGGCCCCAGACTCGCTGAGGTCCTCGGAGAAGCTCCATCTCTGATTTAACGTGCTTAGTTTTCTTTTAAATGAAGCCACAGGTCCGCCTTATGTCTGTTCTGGAGGTCTGTCTCAACAGCCCCAGTAAAACAGTCAGAGGAGGAATCGGAGAATCTCCTAGGATTCCTGCTCCTGGAAATGAAAGTGGCTTCATTCACCACCACCTCTAGGCCCCTCTGTCCAAGGGAGGGAGCCCTGCAGTCCAGAAGGGGGCGATCCAGTCCACTGCACAAGGCTCAGCCTCTCTAAGCTAGAAGGAGACCCACCAACTGGCCTGCCTTACTTACACCCATTACACGGACATGAAAACTGAGTCCCAGAGAGGGGGACAACATCAGTAATAACTATTGAGCTTCTACCATGAGGGCGGCATTTATGCTTAGCGCTTTACACACACGATTTTGTCATCCTCACCAGGATTCCTGAAGGCAGCTATTTATTCCCACTTCTCAGATGAAGACCTTGAAGCTCAGCCTGGGGTAGACACTCGGACACGATCACACAGCCTGCGGCAGGCAGGTCTAACCAGGTCTCCAGTGCCTCAGCCCAGGTTTTCTTCCCACCTCCCCCTCACCTCCATCCACNGGAAAAGACCCCGATGCTGGGAAGGATTGGAGACAGAAGGAGAAGGGGACGACAGAGGATGAGAGGGCTGGATGGCATCACCAACTAGATGGATATGAATCTGAGTGAACTCCGGGAGTTGGTAATGGACAGGGAGGCCTGGCGTGCTGCAATTCATGGGGTCACAGAGTCGGACACGACTGAGCAACTGAAATGAACTGAACTAAGTTATTCCTAAGTAATTTTTATGCTTTCACTTTCAGTTTTTATGCTCTTGTAAAGAAATGGTTTTCTTGATTTTCTTTTCAGATTTTCCATTGTTAATGGATAGTAATGCAACTGATTTTTGCACGTTAATTTTTTTATCCTGTAACTTTGCTGAATTTGTTTTCCCTCTGTTTCTCATGCAGGGTGGTGGGTATATGGTTTTGCATGTCTGGAATATTTTATTAAAAAACAAATACCCTGAGCCCAAAATATGCTCCTGCTAATGTAACTTTCTTCCAACTACAATTGGAGGAGGGGTCAATCTTTGAGTTCTTTTTGGCCCTATAGAGAGCCTATCACTTTTCTGAACCCTGGAAGATACCAACTTCCCAAAACATAAAGAATGCTTCTTGGGGCGGAGCAACACCACCAGGGAACTGTCTAAAGAGGCAGAGGGGCCTCCTGACCAGAGTCAGATCTCTGAGTGGGAAGATGGGCTCCATCACTGATGGCTATGGAGCCCTGACAAATCCCTTCCTGGGCCTTAGTTTCCTCCTCTGCCAAATAAGAAGTTAAGACTCAGTGGTCTTTAGGGCCTTTTAACTATAAGGGAAGTTAGAGGTTGGGCAAATGGAGAGAGTATGGGTGGAGTCACCATGCTCTGGTGGCAGTGAGGTTCTTGTCCACAACACTGCTCTCCAGGGTCCTCACTCACTGAAGGAAAATGCCACACAATTTTCAGCAACTTGTCACTCCATTCAATCTTTGTGGTTTTAAAACAACAATACATTATGTACTANCACCATGCTCTGGTGGCAGTGAGGTTCTTGTCCACAACACTGCTCTCCAGGGTCCTCACTCACTGAAGGAAAATGCCACACAATTTTCAGCAACTTGTCACTCCATTCAATCTTTGTGGTTTTAAAACAACAATACATTATGTACTATAATTATTAATATAAGAGCCCCTTGCTCTGCAGTTTGTAAAGCACTTTCATATCCATTACTCATTTTACAAATGAGGAAACCCAGAAAGGTGGTGTTCCCTGCCCTAGCTGGACTGGTAAACAGCATATCTGGCCTGGATTAAAATGAATCCTAGCTCAGCTGTCCAAAATGCAGTGTCAATTCGGTCACTCAGTCATGTCTGACTCTTTGCAACCCCGTGGACTACACCACACCAGGCTTCCCTGTCGATCACCATCACCCGGAGCTTGCTCAAACTCATGTCCATTGAGTTGGTGATGCCATCCAACCACATCATCCTCTGTCGTCCCCTTCTCCTGCCTTCAGTCTTTCCCATCATCAGGGTCTTTTCTAAGGTGTCAGTTCTTCACATCAGGTGGTCAGAGTATTGNAGTCCCGCAGTCGGAGGCGGCCGGCTGGGCGTGCGCTCGCTTCCCGCAGCCGGGGCTGGGCCGGAGCCGGGCGGGGGCCGGAACCGGGGCCCGACCGGGTTCCGCGGGCGAAGGGGCAGCAGCCGCAGCCCGGCAGCCAGGCCGCACCGGGCAGGGGCCGGAGGGCGCGAGGTCTGCGGTCTTCTGAGCCCCGATGTGAGGCGGCGGCGCCCCCTCCGGCCCGAGCGCGCACCATGGGGGCCCCGCTCGCCGTGGCGCTGGGCGCCCTCCACTACCTGGCACTTTTCCTGCAACTCAGCGGCGCCACGCGGCCCGCCGGCCACGCGCCCTGGGACAATCACATCTCCGGCCACGGTGAGTTGGGTCACCGCCCCCGCGGACTTCCCCACCAAACCCCACCCTGGGCAGCGCGGCTCCGACTTGGTGGTCCCGGGACTCGAGCCCGCGGCGCCGGTGGCGGGAGTCCGGGGTTGGGGGGGCGCCCCCTGTCGGGTCTGCGGACCGGCCCTGGCTCCCTGGCCACTCCTGCAGACGAGGGTGCACCCCGGGTGCCACCCCCATGCCACTCTCGCGGAGGGCTCCTTTCCCACCCTCTACACTCGCGCGGATACATACACCTTCACGCCCAGCCACGGATACGCAGCCACACTCGCTGCTTTCTCACACAACTCCTACCCTCACACATCTCCAGACACCTTCTCGGATCGCCCTCACTTCTGTGCCCACTACACGCACAGCAGGCGCGGCCGGAGGGCTCACACCCTGCCAGCTGGCACCCCAGAGCACAACTCTTGCCTGCCCGCCTTCCTGCAGACGCACTGGCAAAATACACACACTTGTGAACACACTTTGCCCACCCGCACCTCTCTGCCCATCTGCCTTTCCCCTTTGTGGGTTTAACCCTGTAGCTGTCCTTGTCCCTCCCCTCTCCACCCGCCCCACTGGGAAAGGTCTTGGGGGACAGACGAACCCCGCTTCTTGAGAACTGGTGGCTTGGGCTGCAGCCACCCCATCAGGTGGGTGGCATCTTGGCTTGGTGGGAGCCCCTTGAAGACGCTGGAATACTTGGAATTGCTGCTTCCAGGCGGAGGCGTNCCACCCGCCCCACTGGGAAAGGTCTTGGGGGACAGACGAACCCCGCTTCTTGAGAACTGGTGGCTTGGGCTGCAGCCACCCCATCAGGTGGGTGGCATCTTGGCTTGGTGGGAGCCCCTTGAAGACGCTGGAATAGTTGGCATTGCTGATCCAGGCGGAGGCGTGGAAGGGAAAGAGGGAAGCCTGGAGCTTGTGTCTGCCTCTGGGGGTGGGCAGGAAGCCCCCTGCCATTCTTCTGTAGGGTCCGCTCTCATCCTCATCTTTGACCCCAGAGGACTGAAAGGTGGGACCTCTCAACCCAGCCACCATGGGAGCTGGGGAGCAAGTGAGCATTCCCAGCACTGGCTGCCAGTGTCAGAAGCTCCTTCCAGCCCCAGAGGAGCCCAAGTTGGCGGTAGAGTTGGATTGTCTGAGGCTGGCAGCTGCAGGGCCTCCCCCTGCCTCCGTGAGGTGGACTCCTTCCTGTATGAGGACCAGGGCACAGATGAAAATGGAGACGCTTCATCCATCCATCTCTTCCCTACAAGGGTTTCCAAGCTGGCAGGGGAGGCTGCAGCACCCATGCTGGGCAATGTATGCACAAAGGGCAGAGAACTGGGTGATTTCTTCTGATGGAAAAGAGTAAGGGCTGTGGTGGTAAGAGATCAGAGGAGGCTTTACTGGGGCGTGACGCGTGAGTTGGAATTGCTTGGGAGAGTAAGCCCTTCTCAGGGTCTCTGCTTTTGAGGAACTATAACTCCCTACACCCCTTTTCCTGACCAGGTTAAATAGTAACCACTCTGTGTACCATTTGCGCACCTTTCTTATCTCTCATCTAATTTCTACCGACCTGGCTGGAGCAGTGCTAAAATAGGGGCAGGGTTATTTTGATCTTTAGCATACAGATGGGAAAACCAAGGCTCAGAGGTAAGGGGACTCGCCCAAGGTCACACAGTGAGTGAGTGGTTGCACTGAGACTGGCCCCAGAGTCTGTCGGGCAAAGACAGCGCTGCTTCCAGGACATTCATCTCCCTGTCAGGCTCCCTCCCATTCCAGGGAAACTAGGGATTCCTTCTCCGGCTCCCCTCCTGGCTCCGCTCAGATCCTTGGCACGGTTGGAACTCACACTAGGAGGATGTTCCAAGGAAGGGCTTTCCTGAATTTTTGGTCCCGCGAGATACAAGGAGTGGGGCTCTGAGGTTTACCATCATCCCATCCCTCGGCTGTGGGTGCCACTCTGTCATTCCTGAGGCCCCAAGGCCCCTCATCGGCAAGCAGGGTTCTCCCCTGTGTGGCAGTCTCCGCCTGCCCCCTGGTGCCAGGCGTGCTTAGGGCACAGCTCTGCCCTCCTGGCTGTAGTGCCCCCACTGCACCCTGGGGAGGTCCAGCAAGGGCCCAGAGGAGGGGCTGGGTAGGAAGGACACAGCACTGGCTGCCGGGGAGCCTGGCTTCTCTTGCTGACCCACTGTGCAGTTCTGGGCAAGTGAGTCCCCCCTCTAGGGCTCTTTTAGTCCCTCAAGAAGCGAGGAGGCTGGACCGCTCTGCAGGGTCCAGACTGCCGGCTCCCAATACTACCAGGTTCAAAGTCACCGAGTGGTTGATGCCAAGGAGCCCCCACCGCTGCCCCTCTGCCGGGCCAGACGCCTAACACCACAGGAAGGGCTCAGAGCCACTCACTTAATCACAAAAAGAAACTGTTATTAATGATAGTGAGACGCGGCGGATAAGTGGGTCATGTCTAATAAGCCGTTTGTGTTCAGGAGGAGAATACCAATTTGATAAAAGCTGTGTGTGCTGAAAAAGCCCAGAAATTGCTGTTTAGCAGATTGGAGCCCGATCGTTCCATTATTCCTGGGCTCTGCGTGTCCTCAGCTGATTCAGGAAATGTGGCTGGCTTAGGGAGGTGTCTCTGTGCCTCGGGTAGGGGTGGGAGGCTGGAAGAGGGGGCTCCCAGGGAGGAGTCCACTGACCCCAACCGCTTGGTGGCTGCTCTCCAGCTCAGTTCCAGCCCAGCCCAGCCCAGCCCAGCCACCAGGCTAATGCCTTCCACCTGCTCGCCCCGGGGCTTGTCACAGGGAAAGCCCATGGTCAGATGGGTCCGCAAGGACATCGGTCTCACTTCCCACCTCCCGGCTGCCTCCACTCAGCCCACTTCGCAGAGGGGTTTTTAAAGGCATGAGGAGTGATGGGGAGGGGGTGGTACCTGTCTTTTAGGGAGACATCGGGAAACAGGAGGCAAGGAAGGTGATGGTCAGTATCTATGCTGAGTAGGTATTCAATGAATGGCAGCTAATTTGATTTTTTCTGATCAGATAGGGTTAGCTCATTGCCCTGAGCACAGTGCAGGTGGGAGGAAAGGGAGCTGACATTTATGAACTTCCTACTGTGTGGTAGGTGCTTCCAAACCCCTGACCAGTGTTTATTCACTAAGGCTGACATCCAACATAGGAGGAAACAAAGGTTAGAGAGGGCCAGTGACTTGCTCAAGGTCGCTAAGTCTGCACAGAGAGCTGGGAAGGCGAGCTTACAATGAAAGTGTGTCTGGCAATTCCAAACCTGCCTCCTCCAGCACAGCTGTGAGGCAGGCTTGGCCAGCCGTGTGATGGAACTCCTTCCCCTGCTCGTCCCTACCCCAGGGATTCCCTTCCAGCTCCCCGGACAACTGGGAAAGCAGTGGGTTCCACCAAGAGGAACCAGCAGCTCAGAAAGGTGATGAGATCTTGCTGAGGCCACGTGCAAGTTAGAAGCAGGAAGCTGGATTAGACTTCTTCTCCAGGACTCTTCCTAGATCTTATTCACAGTAGGGGTCTGGAAAGCAGGATCTTTTTAATTTTTTTGGCCACACCACACACAGGATCTTAGTTCTCTGACCAGGGATCAAACCCATGTCCCCTACAGGGAAAGCACAGAGTCCTAACCGCTGGACCACCAGAGAAGTCCCCAGGAGGAGGATCTTTAATGAGGATCTTTGTGGATCTCCTGCATTGCTAGCACCCAGGGAGTTTGTTAAAATGCAGATCCATTGGTCAAAATGATTGTTGAGAGGACCCTGGAATCTGCATTTTAATAAGCTCCCCAGGCCCAGAGTCTTGGAGTCACTGCCTTATTCACCCAACCTGATGAGACTTGTACGGATGGGAAATTGCCTGGTGCGGGGGGCTGCTGGATTGCCAGCGAGGAAGAAGTCCTGACTGGAATGGGTATGTGGACCCTCAGAGGAGCCCCAGGAAGCCCTTCACTGCAGCAAACATCTATCCTCTCACCCTCTCCCTGCCACAAACATACACACACACGCACACCCCTAGGCCAGCACCTTCAATTATTAATACACCCCAATGCAGACAAGGATCCTGGCTTGGCCGGGCCTTTGTCCACTGAGTGATTCCCTGTCCTGAGGTTTTCTCTGTTGCCAGGAGGGTGCAGCGGGATGCTGCGGGAGGGGTTGGGGGCTGCCAGGCCATTTGGCAAACAGCCCGTGCACTGAAAAATGGCCCTGGCTTTCTTGCGTTCCTTCCCGAACTGTTGGTATCTCCCCATCAATAAGCTGGCTAGTTTGGTGGTTGGGAGATGGAGAAAATTGAGTGCTGTCTTCCGAAGGTTATGATGTTAAAAATGTGTTCACCGTTGTCTCGGGTGTTGGTGATTATTCTATCAATTACGCCCGTAAACACTCCGCCCTGGGCTGAGGGTTTCCGGGCCTCCTGTGGGGAATTGGCCCTCGCAAGCAGTTTTCCCCAAGTCCTTCACACCAATTGCTTTTGACACTTTGCCTATCAGCGGCTCCCTCAGCCTTTTCCCCAAGCAAGGGGAGCCGCAGGCGGCCAGCAGGACTGGGATTCAACTCGCTGCCACTGTGACAGCAGGCGTGTTGGGGGAAGTCTCTTGGTGACAAGTAAGTGGGCAGGGTCTGGGGTGCAGGGAGCGTGGTCCTCGCCAGTCACCAGGCAGGAGATGGAGCATGTGGAATAAATGAATCACTGAGGCTCAGGCCAAGCCAGCAGGGCCTTTGGGACCATCTTCTACCCATTTCACAAAGGGGAAAACCAAGGCCTTGGGCAAGAGAGCATGCGCCCAGACTGCCTGGGAGGTTAGTGCTTAGCTTTGGGGATCACCTGACCCACCTCTGTACAAAAAGAGAGTGAGAGGACTTCCCTGGTAGTCCAGTGGTTAAGATTCTGAGCTCCCAATGCAGAGGGCCTGAGTTTAGTCCCTGGTCAGGGAATTAGATACCACATGCTGCAACCAAGAGTTTGTATGCCACAGTCAAGGGTTCGCATGCTACAACCAAGGGTTAGCATGCCACAACTCAGACCTGGCACAGCCAAATAAATAAATATTTTTTAAAAAGAGAGAGTGAGAATTATATGGAAGCAAATGTATATTGTCATGTTAGGGTTTTAAATGGCATTGTCTCATTTGATCCTCAAAAGAATCCTAAGGGGAGGGGACTTCCCTTGGCCTGATTGTATTCATGAGGAACCTGAGATTCCATGAGGTTAAAAGGGCTTGCCCACTGTCACTCAGCTAGCAAGTACTGGAGCCCAGATGGGGCCCACATTCGCAATGCTGTTGTGTCCCAGAGAGGAGGGAGAGGCCCTTGGCCCCGTGACGATGACCTCTACGTTCCACACCCGAGCTGTGCAGCAGTGAACCTGGCCACCCCCAGACCAGAACCTGCCTTGGTGACTCTCTAGCTTCTGTCATAGGCTGAGGAAATCAGATGGGTAAGGAGAGTGGATGCGTGGTGTGAACAGTGACATCGGCGCCCTTGGGAGAGGTAGGTCTCAGAAAGAAGGGAAGGGGAATGTGAAGCAAGCCCACCTCCTGGTGCTTGGCCATGACCTTGGACTTTAGGGACTGAACCAGCTGTTGAGGGTGTTATGGGAAGGGTGTTTGGGGCCAGCTGGGCACATGGGGACTGGCATCTGGGCACTCTCACCACCCCCACTGTAATGACCAGGGCTCCACGGTGGGAGCGGGTCAGAGTCCCTCGTGTCCTGGTACCCACTACAATGCCCAGCCCAGCGAGATGGCAGGGAGTGACGGAGTGGGTGGCAAGGAGGATAAGGTAGAAGTCTAAGGTCTGAATTTAAACTTCTGTTCATGCCAAGTCAGTGTCATTTTAAACATTCACATAATTTTAATCTCATAAGAAATCCATGTTATTAGTAGAAAAATCACAAAACCCGAACCCCCTCCTTATCCTTACTGACCACGACATGGGCATCTGGGGTGAGTAAGGTTGATTCTCTCTTGCAGTGGGTAGACCCCTAGGCCCAGCCCCTTGGAGTGCATATGAGATGCTTCAGCACTGAGGGTAACGGGGTCCCAGGATGTAGCCTCTTCTCCCAGCCCCCAGTGGGATTCTTCCAATGGAAAAGGGGGCCATGGTCTTGCTAGGGGGATAAATCCACTGCTTTACCAGCTGATGACCCCAGAATGGCTCTGGTACCTGCTGCTGTGAAGAAGGGGGGTGGGCAGAGGGGCTGCTGCTGCTCCAGGTCCCCCTGTTCACTGCTGTGTCCCCTCCCCTTCCTTGAAGCCAGCGGAGGGCTCAGCTCCACCATCCTCTTCTTCAAGAAGACCCCTCTCGGCAAGATTGGGTCCTACCTGAGAGATGGTTTTAGGCAGAACACAGACAAACCTCTTACATTTTAATAGTTATGCATTTATTTTAATGTGGATTGGAAAAATATAACCAGCACATCAAAACTGCGATTTCACAGATATGATTGCTTAGAATGAGCCTAACAGGGATATTAAAACATAGTGAGTTCATTTATAGAAAATCATGATGGACATAATGGTACAGGTGATACACAGATGCATTCGTGTGTGTGGATCACCATACTTGGGAGGTGCTGGCCTGCAGACCACCCCCTCCCACCTCATACTCCTATTCCTCAAACTGGGAACTGCTGGCCTAACAGAGGCTGCAAGATCATTCCTTCTTTCCTTCCTTCCTTCATTCAACAAACATCTCAATAGTTGAGAACCTCCCATGGAACAGGCTCTTTTAGCCACAGGGGACATACCAGTGAAGAAGACAGATAGGGCTCTTGCTCAGACAACTAAACTTGTTAAATATATGTAAGTGTAAATTGTGATGAGTTAAGGAGCAGGAATGATGTTCAGCCTGGAGAAGGGCACTCCCTCCTGGGGCAGTGAAGTTACTAAGAGTGAGCTCCCCATCACAGGAGGTATAGAAGCCTGCCTTCTTGCCCAAATGAGCAGAGACGGGTGAAGTGGGCAGAAGCTAGAAGACACTGGGCAGTGTGAGCAGTTTAGTGATGGGGCTGGGACAAGGGCTGAGTTGGGCAGGGCTCGCAACACTGAGGAGGCCTGGTCCCACACTGGGGACACGGTGGGGGTGGGGGCCTTCACTGCTCCCAGTGTTAAGAGGTTGGGGTAGAGATTCCTTGGTCAGTTCTGCTCCCACTTAAAATGCCAGAATTGGGGCAGGGAGTCAAACCTGGGTTTTTATCCACCCTCCCCCTGCTCTAGCTTCTGGGTGGCTTGGCAGGTCCTTGGCCCTCTCTGGGCCTCATTTTCCCACCTGAACAGCGCCGAGTTCTCTGAAGCTCTAAGCATCTGAAGCACCTCCATCTGTATCCTCCCAAGTGCTGTCCGTTGTCCTCCCATCAACAGGTGAGGATGGAGCCGATGGTGGCCTGGCATTCCATCTGGCACCCGGCGCTTAGCTCTCAGTGGCCTTCCGGGCTCTGAACCAAAGCACCAGCCAGGGCTCACAGGGGCTTTTCTCTGTGCCTGCTCCTTCCCCACCTCCTCTCATCCAGTCCTCGCCTGTTCGGTGCAGAGGGCACTCCCATTTTACAGATGAGGACACTGAGGCTTGCGGGGGTGGGCGGTGATGCGACTTGCCCGAGGACACGCAGATGTTGGATGGCTGAGCCAGGCCTGAGCCCAGCTTGCAGCTCTTAACCCGCTCATCTGTCCTCGCTGGTTGCCAAACCAGCTGGGCTTGTGGGCCGGTGTTTTGTTCCACAGCGTGCCCTGGATTCATGGGGTTCTCTCAAGGTCCGTGATGCCAAAAGGCTGAGAAGCCCAGTCTGGCTGAAAGAGCCCAGGGCTGAGAGTCTAGGGTTCTGGATCCAAGTCTGGCATCATCAGTGGGGAGGGGTGGGAGTAGGGTCATGCCTGCCTGGATTTTACGGGGGCTGCTGTTTTTGTCTGAACCTGAGTCTGGAGTGAATGCTCAGGTATTTGCTCACGTGTGACTGGAGGAGCTGTGGCAGCGGGGAGGGAGGGGCCTGGATGGTCCTTTATCGGACTGGCCTAAGGGGCCAGGCAGGTGCCCTCGGCCTTTGCATCAGGTCCGGCCTCCCCAGCCCACTCCAGGCAGGTGCCCTTGGGACGTGAGGTGTGGAGGCTCTGGGAGCACCTGGAAGGTTAGAGCTGGAGCCAGGAGGGGGCCCTCGCTCAGAGCTATCAGTTAGGGGGCTGGCAGTGCCCATCAGTGCCGCATGCTTGCCTGCTTCTCTTCCTCCGAATCTCTTTCTGTGGATTTGTCTCTCTCAATCTCTGTCTCCGCCTTTCGATCACTCTCCATCTTCCTTTGTCCCTTTCCCTGTGTCCGCTCCATCTGCTTCCTCCCTCTTCTCATCTCTCCCACCTCGGTCCCTTTCCCTCTGTCTCTCTGTACACACACACACACACACACACACACACACACTCACACTCCTCTCTTCAGGTGACATCTCAGGCTTAGACGTGCACGGATTCTGTGTATCACAGTGACACCCACACAGAGCAGGCACCCAGGAATTGCCAGTTGAATGAACGAAACAAATGAGTGAATGGCCACTGGGTCTTGTCTAGACTAACAGATCCTAATTGTTTTGGAGGTCACGATCCTCTTGAGAATTGGACTGGTTGATGAAAACTGGGTTGTTTCCTCAGAAAAAAGCCTCATGGTTTGGTCCAGTGTCAGGGGGGCTTGTTGAGGGCCCCCAAAGCCCACTTGTGGTCCTCGGGGGAAGCAGCCTTCCTGTCACGGGGCAGGGGGTGGGGGGCGACTGAGGTTCCAGGCTGGCCCCAGGACACAGGGCTGGCGTGAAGCAGAGCCAGGCTCTGGAGTCCTTCCCCTACCCCCAGGGACTGTTCTGTGTTGTGACCTGAGGTGGCCTCGGAGGAAGCTTCACTCCCTTTCCCCGGCAGGTCCTTGGTGAGTGTCCGCGGGGGTGAGTTTAGGGAGACGTAATGGAGGACATTCAACCAGAGGTGAGAGCCCCAGAAGCAGGGCAGGGGCGCCACCGAGGAGGGAGGTCTCGGGGTCGGGGGCTCCCAGCGAGACTGCTTGCTGTGTGCTGGTGCAGTCAGGGAAGACCTCCTGGGGGCCGTGGGCGCCTTCTCTGCCTGCGTCCAGGGACCGTCGGGGCTGAGAGGAGGCTCTGGTGGCCGTCAGGGAGCCCTGCCCAACTGTCTGGGTCTGACAGGGGCTTCATGTGGAGGGGCCTGCGGGCGTACCCGGAAAAGCAGGCTGTGGCTGGAGGTGCTGAGACTAGGCTGGGGAGGGTTGATTTTGATCCCCAGGGCAGGGGCGGGCCTGGAGGATCTCTGAGTGGTGAAGGCACAGGCATGGCTGGCCCTGCAGGTTGAAGTGGGGGCCTTAAATAGGCCTTGGAGGCTGGAGGGGCTCATGGAGGAGGAGAGGCTGTTTATGGTGAGAGGGGCTGAGTTTCTGGGCTCATAGGATGCAGGGGCTGGTTTTTAAGTGCCCAGGGATTGTTGGGAACATGGGCTTGAAAGGAGACGGGAGCCGGGTGTCTGGTGTGTGTGTATGTGTGTGTGTGTGTGCGCGCGCGTGCGTGTGTAGAAGTATGCTGGCTTCCTTCCTTGAACACACAAGCTCCTTCCTCCTCAGAACCTTTTCCCGGGTGATCTTCTCTCCTTGGCAGGCTCTCTTCCTTCCCCTCCTGCCTTGCGGCTCTCTCTGCTTCACGGAGGCCCGTGACCTCCTGTCAGAGCCCCATCAGGGTCACCCCGGCAGGCA
>SJYV01011725.1:682756-696082 GCA_006410875.1 Neotragus pygmaeus
CTATTTCTGCTTTATTGACTATGCCAAAGCCTTTGACGGTGTGGATCACAATAAACTGTGGAAAATTCTGAAAGAGATGGGAATACCAGACCACCTGACCTGCCTCTTGAGAAACCTAAATGCAGGCCAGGAAGCAACAGTTAGAAGTGGACATGAAACAACAGACTTGTTCCAAATAGGAAAAGTAGTCAATCAAGGCTGTCTATTGTCACCCTGTTTATTTAACTTATATGCAGAGTACATCATGAGAAACGCTGGGCTGGAAGAAGCACAAGCTGGAATCAAGATTGCCAGGAGAAATGTCAATGACCTCAAATATGCAGATGACACCACCCTTATGGCCAAAAGTGTAGAAAAACTAAATAGCCTCTTGATGAAAGTGAGACAGGAAAGTGAAAAAGTTGGCTTAAAACTCAACATTCAGAAAACAAAGATCATGGCATCTGGTCCCATCACTTCATGGCAGATGGATGAGGAAACAATGTAAATATGATAGACTTTATTTTAGGGGGCTCCAAAATCACTGCAGATGATGATTGCAGCCATGTAGTTAAAAGATGCTTGCTCCTTGGGAGAGAGGCTATGATCAATCTCTAGACAGCATATTAAAAAACAGAAACATTACTTTGTCAACAAATGTCTGTCTAGTCAAGGCTATCATTTTTCCAGTAGTCATGTTGGATGTGAGAGTTGGATATAAAGAAAGGTGAGTGCTGAAGTATTGATGCTTTTAAATTGTGGTGTTCGGAGAAGACGCTTTCTCTTTTAAAAAAAAATAAATTTATTTATTTATTTTTATATTAGCATTTATAATTTTATTTACAATTGCAATATTAATACAAAAACATGTGAATTGCTGTGCACATGTCAAGCCAAGCAATATGATTTGTCACATATATACCTGATGATAGAGTCAGTATAAAAATCTAATTTCAATTATACAGAGATATATGTGGATCAAAAAAAAGAAAACCAAATTTGTTCATTGAGAATTTTAAAAGGAACTGATATTTTCAAAAGACATTTCGCATTTTACTTGGAAATTTGATTGGTAGGTTAGGGGCATAACTATATTTGTGTTTTGCAAATAAATTTTTTTTGGTGTTAGCTTCATTATTTATTTTAATTGGAGGCTAATTCCTTTACAATATTGTATTGATTTTACCATACACCAACATGAATCCACCATGGGTGTACACAATGTTCATCACAGCAGTGTTTATAATAGCCAGGAAACGGAAGCAACCTAGATGTCCATCAGCAGATTAATGGACAAGAAAGCTGTGGTACATATCCACAATGAAGTATTACTCAGCCATTAAAAAGAATACATCTGAATCAGTTCTAATGGGGTGGATGAAACTGGAGACTATTATACAGAGTGAAGTAAGCCAGAAAGAAAAACACTAATACAGTATCAGTTCAGTTCAGTTCAGTCACTCAGTCATGTCCGACTCTTTGCGACCCCATGAATAGCAGCACNGTGTTAGCGGTCTGAATTGTTATTGGGTGGGCAATCAGCTGGGGCTGGGCAGGGACCCCACTTAGGTCAGTGTGCTAGTGTGTCCCTAAAAGTCAGCAGTGAGTGAATGAGGCCCTATAGTGGCCAGAACACCGAAACAGACTCTTCATCTGCACAGTTCATGTAATCCTCAAAATAAGCCTTTAACCAATGACACACGTGGGAACCGAAGCCCAGAGAAGTGAAGCGACTTGCACAGTGTCACACAGCAAGAAAGAGTGGAGCCACATCTTAGGGAGGGGGGCTGGTGTGGCAATAATACAGACTCTGGAGTTTCCTGGAACTTGGGTTCACATCCTCGCCCTACCATTTACTGCATCTGTGCCCTGTGATACATAGTCCTCTGTCCCTGAGTGTTAGATTTTTTTACCTGTGAAAAACCATAAGATTGTTGTGAGGATTATGGATCGTGCCCTGCACTGGGCTTGGACTCGTGAAAAAGGCTCTGTTGTGTGGATGAAAAGGCATCTACATCTGTAAATCCTGGGCTTCACCTGCCCCCAGTCCCTCTTTTTCCTCTGGGTCCTCTGCCCCTTTTGCCAGCATATCAGCCCTCCAGTGCGCAGAGCATGGTCTGAAGAGCCTGAGGCTGCAAAGATGAAGGCAGCCTCCGATTGGATGGGATGGAGGTCCTTGACAAGGGGTTCGCCTCATGCCGGAGAGTAAACAGCTCCCCACCAAGGGCAACATTTCTTTGATGTCTCCTGTTTCATCCAAAATGCATGAGTTCTATATTCCATGCCATAATATATTCATGTTTATTTTAATACAAAAGTAATGTTCCCATTTGTGGGGGCAGCGGAGGGATGGGAAGGAAACTGATGCCTCAGAAAGTCACTTCCAAAGCCTCAGTACAGCCAGAAGGGAGCCCTCCATTCATTTCTTTGGTCATTCATTCCACGAGCACACATTCAGTCCTCCTCGTTCCTGAAATTGATGTTAGTCCTCCCCACATGCAAGACACAGGGAACGTTCTGGCAAATCAGACAGGATGCTGCGCCGTATAGGTGAGTGGGAAAGCTTTCAGGTCTATGGGCCAGAGCGAGCAAGGTCTTGGAGGTGCCAACTAAAGATGAATCGTGGGACTGGGCCAGTGGCCAAGACAGCCAGAGCTGGTGACGGTGGTGGAGGTGGCTGCCCACTGATGGGCACACGTCAGCTGGACCTGCATCCCAAGCCCTTCTGATCGAGAAGGAAGTCTCTTCCCGATGCCGTTCTGAATTTAACACCCATCTCTCACCCATCTCCCCTGTTAATGAGAGGAAACGGGGACGGAGGCTCGTAGCCTTCAGCAGGCAACCTTCTCTGGCTAGAATTTACGAACGCTGTTTGGTTTTCATAGTGCTTATTTTTACTGTTACCCTCTCTTTATGGCAAGTAATGCTGATTTTCCATTTATGGCAGTAATAAAAGTCTCCTTTTAAGTGGAATTTATTTAAGTAAAAAAGAGACAGTTGCTTTGAAAATAAATATTAAGTAAATAATAGTGCAGGTGGTACAGGGAACTTGCAGAAATGGTAAAGTGGACCCCCAAAGGTTGGACTTGCAGAGCTCTCTTTCCTATGCCCTTTCTGGCCCCTGAGCACCCTGGCTGTGCAAATCCCATCAATGTTCAAGTCCAACCCTGTCCCCTCTCCCCAGAAGCCTTTCCTCTCCGAGGACGTGCACCTCCGTCCAAAGCCTCTGCACACACCTTGTGTGCCATGCGTCTCTGCGGGGCACTAAGATCCCTGGCTCTGTGAATGGTGCACACCTGAGCAACCGTACGTGCCGATCCAGGCTCAGTCCCAGCTCTAGTTACCCAGTCCCACAACAGTTACTGGTCTGTGTGTTTGTAGCTCCTGCAGAATGTATGCCCCTTGAGGCTCAGGGCCAGTCCCTGTGCTGGGACTGGCCCAGAGTAGGCATCCATGAAAGCTGATCTCTCACTTCTTTTGCAGGGAGGACTTGAGTCCCTACCACATGCCCAGGCCCCCATCATCCCAAGAAGGCACATTCAGTTCCTCAAACTTTTGTACAAAACGCACTCTTTGTCACTTCTCTTAAGTATTATCATTAATTCCTTTGATTGTGCAGAGTCTCAGTTGCAGCATTAAGTATCTTTTCGTTGATGCATGTGAGATCTAATCCCTGAGCAAGGATTGAACCCGGGCCCCCTGCACTGGGAGCATGAACTCTTAGCCACTGGACTACCAGTGAAGTACCCTCCTCTTCACTTCTTGAGAAGTGACATTTGAGCAAAGACGAAAGAAGTGAGAGGCCCCCATGGGTATGGGAGCAGGGGAGTCTTCTAGACACAAGCACAGGGAAATTTTTGTTGATGAAAACCATTGTGGCAGAGCTGGGAAGCCACAGGAGGTGGTAGGGCTTTTTAAAAAACAATTATAAAATAGTCATAATGTAAAATTTACCATTTCAACTGTTTCTAAGTGTACAGTTCAGTGGCATCAAATATATTCAGATTACTGTGACCATCACCACTATCCACTTACGTAAATGTTTCATCATCCCAAAGTGGAACTCTATCACCAGTAAACAGTGATGTCCCCAGCCTGCCTCCCCCAGCTCCAACAGCTGCCATTCTGCTTTCTGTCTCTATGAGTCTGACTACTCTAGAAATCTCATGGAAGTGGAATCATACAGTATTTATCTTCTTGTGACTGGCTTATTTCACTTAGCCTAATGTCCTCAGGGTTCTTCCATGTTGGAGCAGATGTCAGAATCTCCTTTTTTAAGACTATAATATTCCATTGTATGGAGGGACCACATCCTGCTTATCCATTCATCACTGGAGGTTTTAAGCAAGCAGCGACTCGATATTTCCTGGCAGGAGATTGAATCTGGGTCAGAGATGACCTCGGGACCCCAGGGGCCGCACTGGTTCTCTCTGCTGTGCCCCCTTCATGTCTTTTTAGCTCCAGCTCTGCCTTGGTTCCCCTGACAAGGAGCCGCCCCTGCCACCAGTCTCCCAGGGGAATACTAGCTCCAGCAAGACTGATGGGTGGGCTGGGGACCAGTCCCTGCAGGCTTCCTGGAAGAGGCAGTCTTAGTCCTGAAACCTGAAGACTGGAAAGGCAGAGAGGGTTGTGCAGAGGGAGACCTGGGGCTGGACCAGAGTGTCTGGGATGGGGAACCTGAGCTCAGAGATGGAGGGACATGGGGACTGGGCTAGGGTTGCCTGGGTCAACACACCTCCTTGGGACCTGCATGAATCCCCCTGGCTTGGCAGGGATGGATGTTGGAAGGAGTACAGAACTGATGGATGAGGGGTGTCATGGTCCAGGTGTGAGTGAAATACAGATGTTGCCTCCACTGCATAATCTGATGAAGCTACAAGGAAGCATCTTTAAACATCTTCCTGGAGATGGTAGGATTTTGAGCTAGAAACTGAGAGAAGGGAGTGCTTTTTCTTAAGCACCTACTATGTGCCAGGCATGAGGGGTATTTTGTCTTGTGCAACCCTCTCTTTATCCTCTCATTCTTCCCTTTTTTCAGCTATAGAAATGGAAGCTCAGAGAGGTAAAGGGGCTTGTCCAGGTTGAACAGCTAGGGACTCAAGGAAACGAGATTCAGATCCATGCCAGAGGCCGAGTGCTAGATGTCTGTACTGGACTAAGTCGTGAAAGGTTAGGAAGGAGGTCAGGGTCCCACTCCTTAAGGGCAGATGAGACCTTCCAAATCATCTCCTGCCTTTTCCAGAAGCCAAACTCCCGCTGTAGCCACAAGCTGTTTCTGGCCGATGATGCCCGATAACCAGGCCTGGGGTTAATTAATACATTGCTCCCCCAATTAAAAGCAGAAAGGAAGGAGATGTTGCATTCAATCAAGCCCCTTTCTCCTTCTCCTGCTGAATCCTAATTTGTGGACAGCGGTTTTAATTGTCTTCCCAGCGAGCCCAGCCCTGCTCAGGGCCCTGGGACTGGAGAGAACAATCCTATCCTTCGCAAACATCTATAATTATACCAGCCTCCCTGGCTGGGAGGAGTTACCTGAACAGGGAGGGGTGGGAGGAAGTCAAAGAGGAAAGAGGATTTGAATGTCCCAAACTCAGCAAGGATGCTGAGGTAGGGGAGGGGTCTGAGAGGCTAGAGGGAAGGAGGTGGTGGGGTGAGGGGACTGGGAACAGGGTTATAGGAGCATGGTCTAGAAGTTATGGGCTGCCACTCCTGAGTCCTCTAGAGCTGGGTTCATATATAACCACTGACTCTGGGGCCTTGGGCAAGTCACTTAACCCTTCTGAGCCTCAGTTTCCCCATCTGAAAAATGGGGATGATAATGATCACACCTCCCTCGTAGCATCCTGATGGGAGCATGAGAAAAGGTGTGTAAAGAGCTTGGCAGAGGGCCTTGTTAGAGACAATGATCTCTAACAAATATGGAATACTAACAAGCACTCCATATTTGTCAGCAATCATCATCGTCATCATCAAAATTAAGGTGGATCACCCTCTGGTCTCTGTTGCTGATGCTGAGTCCTCATCACAGAATTAGCAGAGGGAGCAAGAGCCTCTTGACAGCTGGAGCCGCCCACCTTCAGTGGAGGCAGGAGAGCTCAGCTCCCCGTCTCTGGAGGTGTGCAAATGGAACACAGAAGTGTGGAATCTGGTGGCTGAACTTGACCTGATAACTCAGACCAAATTCTGATGGGAGCTGATAGACTCCCAGGGTCTTGGTCACGCCTGCTGGTCAGACCCTAAGTTCAAAATCCAGCTCTGTATGTATCTTGGACAAATGATGTCACCTGTCTGAGCCTCACTTTCCTCATCTGTCAAATGGGAGTGAATGGATTAGAAACTGTTAAGAGACAATGTCAGCATCATGCTAGTAGATGCTCCTTAAAAGGTGTGATTATTATTATTATTATTTTTTAAACAAAGTTCCATGAGTTTCCCCTCCTCCCTCCTGGGTTCACACTATCCTTCTCCACCTCTGCTTATTGGTATTCACCCCTCCTTCAGGGCACAGCTGAAGGGCCAGGTCACCTCCTCTTCTCCCAAGTGGAAGGGACCCCTCCCCTTCCCAGTGCCCAGGGCCTGGCTCCCTTGGGTTTGTCTGAGCTGGTGGGGGTCTCAGACTGTGAGGACTAACCTTATTGTATAGAGGAGCAAACTGAGGCTCAGAGAGGGGGAGAATTTTCCCAAGGTCACACAGCAAGTCTGATGGCAGAAACAGGCTCAGCCCCTTCTCCCCGGCTCCGAGTCCTGGCACTCACCTGCATGTGTCTTCTCCCTTCAGGGAGGGGGTTTTCTGGGGTGGGGCCCAAATAAACCCTCATGTTGCTGCTTCTGGAATATGGAGACTCGGATATGCCATCAAACGCCTAGAGCCTCAGCTTCCCCACTTGTCCTGAGAATGCATTGCCCCCTTCATCACGGAGGATGGAGTCAATGGGGGCCTCCTTCAACCCACCCAACCATGTGCCTCCTGCAGGGTCTGAGGGGATCAGCGAGAAAGAGAGCGAGGGACCAGAGCCCCCTGTGGAGAGAGAGAGAGAGCTGGTGGCCACAGCTACGCCAACTCTCCTGGCTCCCAGGAGTTCTCAGAGCAGATTCTCTCTCCATCCTCCCAACCAGGGCCCCTCCCCACTTTGGCTCAGGACTACCTGGCCCACCTGGGGCTGGTGAGGAGCAGCACCTCCTCTGGGAAGCCTCCCTTGATTGCCTCAGGCTGGGTGAAATGCCTCCTCGGTACCAGCCTAGGCCTTTACACTCAGAATAAAACAGACTCCCCGTAGGAAGGTGCTTCCTCAGGACTTTCCAGAACAAGGTTGGCCACTGGGGCTGTTCTTTTTTAAGAAAGAGTCCTACCACCCAAAAGAGTTTGAGTTTTGTGGGAAAGAGCACAGCCTTGGGAGTTAGACAGTGCGTGTGTGCACGTGTGCTAAGTCTTTTCAGTCGTGTCTGACTCCATGCAATCCCATGGAGCCCACCAGGCTCCTCTATCCATGGGATTCTCCAGGCAAGAATAGTGGAGTGGGTTGCCAGACCCTCCTCCAGGGAATCTTCCTGACCCAGGGATTGAACCCATGTCTTGCATCTCCTGCATTGGCAGGCGGGTTCCTTAACCACTAACATCATCTGGGAAGCTTGGCCTGGGTTCAAACCCAGGCTCCACTGTGTGACTTTGGAAGGGTTACTGCCCTATACTGGGCCTGGGCTGCCTCCTCTGAGTAGGGGGGAGCTGAGGCTGGCAGAGTCACCATCTGCCAAGATGCCCACCGTACATGACAACTGACCACTGGGAAGGTGCCTGGCCTAAATTGAGATGTGCTGTAATCATGTAAAATACATGCTGGATTTCCAAGTCTTAGCACAAAAAAGAATGTAAAATTTCTCATGAATAATTTTATACATGTTGAAATAATTTTTTGATATCTTGGGTCAAATAAAATAAATGATTAAAATTAATTTCATTTCTTAAAAAAAAATTTTTTTTTTTTGGTTACTTTAAAAACACGCATAGGTAATTGAAAATTCTCTCTATGTCTTGGTGCGGGGCTTGCATTCTGTGTCTGTTGGACAGCGCCCTCTAGAGGACGATTACTGGGATCTGCGTTGGGGGAGAGGGGCTGTTGTGCTGGGCGGGAGAGGGCCTGACTTTGCCCACCCCTGGCTGCTGAGTAGCCCTGGGCCAGATTTCTGCATCAATAAGAAGAGCTAGTGGACCAAGGTCAGGGTTTTCAGTAAGTTGGGGGTGCTGTGGGCAGGGGGAGGCTGAGTGAAGGCAGATGGAGGCCAGCCCCTCCCCAGGTCACCCTGATGGAAACGCCACCCGAGGGGTTTCCTTGGGGAAATCCATCGCTGCCCTTCCTTCCACCCGTGAGACCCTCACGTATCATTTCCCATCCTCCTGTGGACGGACGCCCCAGCCCTGGGAGGAGAAGTGCCAGGGNTCACCCTGATGGAAACGCCACCCGAGGGGTTTCCTTGGGGAAATCCATCGCTGCCCTTCCTTCCACCCGTGAGACCCTCACGTATCATTTCCCATCCTCCTGTGGACGGACGCCCCAGCCCTGGGAGGAGAAGTGCCAGGGCTGGCTCTGCCCTTCCTCTGTGACCCTGGGGGTGGGGGGGCACCTGGTGGGGGGAGCAAGCCCCTCTCCACACAGTAGCTCTGGATCTCCTTTCTCCACTGGGAGGAGGGAAGATGGTGGTTACTTTCCGATTCCCATGGCTCAGGCAGGGACATCCAGAGGGAGTTACAACAGCAGTGTCACTCCATCTCTTGGCCAGGAAGGTCACACTGCCAGTTACCTCGGATCCAACTGGGGGCCTCAGCGCTCTCCTCCTTCCCCCACTTGCAGAGGTGCTGGGCAGGTAGGGGCAGGGATCAAAGCAGAAGCCGTCTGTCCCCAGGGCCAGGGGCCAGGGGCTCACTCTGATCACCTCCCAGTCCTCCTGGTGGCTCAGGTCCTCGGCGGCCCCCTTCAGTCCTGCCCGAGTTGGCGAGTCGGCATCAGTATTTAGCGAGCACCTACTATGTGCCAAGCACTGTTCTAGGAGCTGGGGATATATCAGTAGACAAGACAGGCACCATCCCTGCCTCCTGGAAGAAAACGCAGACCATAAACATACATAAAATAAGTGTATTAGCTGTGCTGTTCAATATAGTAGCTGTTATCTACAATTTAATGGACATGAGTTTGAGCAGACTCCAGGAGATGCTGAGGGATGGGGAAGCCTGGCGTGCTGCAGTCCATAGGGTTGCAAAGAGTCGGACACGACTTCGTGACTGGATGACAACAACCCCCTACAAGTGGCCATCTGCATTTAAGTTTTTTAACTATTTATTTTTGGCTGTGCTGGGTCTGTGTTGCTTCGCACGGACTTTCTCTAGTTGCAGCAAACGGGGTCTATTATCTGATTGTGGTGCACAGGCTTCTCATTGCAGTGGCTTCTCTTGTCACAAGAACATGGGCTCTAGGGCACGTGGGCTTCAGTGGTTGTGGCACTTGGGCTTAGTTGCCCCTCGGCACATGAGATCTTAGTTCCCTGACCAAGGATCAAATCCGTGTCCTCTGTGTGGGCAGGCCGATTCTCCTGGACCACCACAGAAATCCTTACATTTAAGGTTAAATTAATTTAAATGAAGTAAAACTTAAAATTCAGTTCCTTATTCACACTAGTCATATCTCAGGTGCTCAACAGACACACATGTGCCTGGTGGCCACTGTATTAGCTCAGATACAGACCGTTTTCCTCGTCACAGGAAGTTCTAGTGGGCAGCACTGAAAGTATGTTGGAAGGGAAGAGGGTTTCTTTTTTTGTGGGGTGGGGAGGGGGGGTGGCGAAGAGGGTTTCAAAGCTCTGGGTTGGGGCAAGAGATGCAGTTTTCTTTTTTCTTTTCCAATGCAAATTGTGATTTGCAATTTCTCTTCTTTTTTAAAATTTTTGATTAATTGTTTTGACTGCACAGCTTGTGGAATATTATTTCCCTGAACAGGGATCAAACCCAGGCCCTGGCACTGGAAGCACTGGACCAGGAAATTCCCAGGGGTGCAGCTTTAAGTGAAATGGTCAGGGTAGACCTC
Organism: Neotragus pygmaeus; assembly: GCA_006410875.1. Lineage (NCBI taxonomy): Eukaryota > Metazoa > Chordata > Mammalia > Artiodactyla > Bovidae > Neotragus > Neotragus pygmaeus. The sequence goes on from SJYV01011725.1 coordinate 692,809, forward strand.
GCTGCACGTGCATGCTATGCTAAGTCGCTCAGTCGTGTCCGACTCCATGCGACCCTATGGACTGTGGCCCTCCAGGCTCCACTCTCCATGGGATTCTCCAAGCAAGAATACTGGTGTGGGTTACCGTTTCCTTCTCCAGGGGATCTTCCTGACCCAGGGATTGAACCCTCATCTCTTAACGTCTTCTGCACTGGCAGGCAGGTTCTTTACCACTAGCATCAACTGGGAAGCCCTCAGGCTCACTGAAGAGGTGACATTTCAGCAGAGCCCTGATGCAGGGGAAGGAAGGAGCCCGGTGATAATCTGGGTGAAGAGAGTGCTAAGCAGTGGGAACAGCAAGGGCAAAGGTCCTGAGGTAGGATCTCAGCTGAACACCCAAGGAACATCAGGGAGGCCATTGTGTCAGGAATGGAATGAGCAAGGGGAGAAACAGAAGCTTTTCCTCCACAGGGGACTGGCCTGAACATGGAGGGCCTTGTCAGCCACTGTAAAAGCTTTGGTTTTTCGTCTTAGGGCGAGGGTGTCAGGGGAGATTTGAGAGAGAGGGGGACTGATTGGTGTTTTGCCAAATTTCCTCTGGCTTCTGTGTTGAAAATAAATTAATGAAGCGGGTGGGTGGCGGCAGGGAGGCCAGTGGCTCCCTGCTGTCGTGGGTGAGAGGTTGTGGTGGCTGGCCCAACCTAGGGCAGTGAAAGCGGGGAGAAGGGGCTTGATTCAGGAGATGTTCTGGAGACAGAACCCATGGAACTCCCCAGAGACCGAATGGGGGCATAAGAAAGAACAAAGGAGGCAAGGGAGACCCTACAGTTTTGGGGGGCTGGGGCACTTGGAGGTCAAAGGTGGGTGGACAGGTACCTTCCTCCAGGAGCCCATTGTGTTTCCTGCCCACTGGAAACAAGGACAGTCCCAGCTCTCAGTTGCTGACACGCCACTCTTGACACATGTTCAGTAACTCAAACAACATCCGTTCTTATTAAACTGGCTTTGTTATGCAACGGCAGTCAGTCCCTCGCAAACCTCAGAGAACATGGGCAGCCTGAACCCACGGCCTTGGAGGTCAAGGATGTCACAGACGTTCTCTTAGCCCACAGGCTCATTGTTGGAGTCAAGCTCCATTTGGAAGCCCTGTGTGTACAGCAGAAACAGCAGGATTTTACCAATCCTGACCCTCCCAAAGTGCTTGGGATCATGGGAGCAGGGTGGCGACAGGTGACCTCAGAGCAGGACTCCCGCTTCCAGTCACGCTCTGTCTTCCTCCAACTCCAAGACGAGCAGTGCCAGGAGGGACCACGGGGGCTGCAAGGTGGGCTTGCCTGCCCGCTGGGTGGGGGTGCCTGGCAGCAGCAAAACAGACATGGGGTGGTGGGGACTGGCGGAGGCAACATTCCCTGGGTGACCTGCCCACTGCCAGGCGTCTTTCCAGGGAGAGAGAATCCGTCCTGAGAAGAGGAAAGAATTCTAATTACGTCTCAGGACAGTATTTGTTTGGAAAGAGGAGAGAGAGAACATATGGAGGGAGCAGCGCTGGATTGCACCCAGTGGGGACTGGTTTTCCCATTTACCTGGCAGCGTGGGGTCCGGGGGGAGGTGGCCGTGGATGGGGGTCCAGCTGGGTCCATCTGCTCGTCTTTGGTGGGGAGCTGGACCCGGCTGGGGTGGGGGGCAGGTGACGGGAGGCACCTGCGTCTCCCACCGCCCCCTGGGGGCCTTGACAGGATGTAGACTGTACCACCTGTTCGGGGCACCTTGCAGGTGCCAGGAAATGTGTAGTGAGGGAGATCTGGTCCCTGCTGTCCTGCAGCTGCGACAGGCAGTGTCCGCAGTCAGCGGGTGTGCATGACCAGGGTGTTGAGGGGAACCGACCCAGTGGGTCAGGGAACCTTTCTGAAGGGACCAGGTTTCAGCTGAGCTTTGAGTGACCTGCCTGGCCAAGGNGGTCCCCGCTGTCCTGCAGCTGCGACAGGCAGTGTCCGCAGTCAGCGGGTGTGCATGACCAGGGTGTTGAGGGGAACCGACCCAGTGGGTCAGGGAACCTTTCTGAAGGGACCAGGTTTCAGCTGAGCTTTGAGTGACCTGCCTGGCCAAGGAGGCACCAAGGGAAGCACCTTTCAGGCACTGGGAACAGCGGAGACCAAGTGAGGCCAGTTCACAGGATAGAATGGAGCCCAAGGCCTGCCTCCCAACCTGGGCAGAGGGGACCCCGGCGAGGGTTCCTTGATTGAGGTGGAGGCCCAGGTCTGGTCTGATTTCTCAAAGACAGTGCTGAATGCCGTGCCCTGGGATTGAGAAGAACCCCACAGGGCGGGGCGGGCAGAGAAACTGGGAAGAATTGACGAAAGCAGCAGCTTCCTCCCTGGCCTCCCCGGCCTCCTTGCTCACACCTTCCAACCAAGCCCTCCTCGGATCCGCCACTACGCTCTCCAGAGAATCTGGTGCCCGCCGCCTCGTCTGGAGGGTGGAGGGCTGGCCCATGTGGGACATTCGGGGGCCCCCCCGACCTCCTCCTTCGTCCCCAAGTCCTGCCACCTGCTGCCGCTGCCCAGCCCTCTCGCCCAGCCTAGCAGAGCTGGTCGAACTGCCCCACCTGCAGCCAGACCACCCGGCCCCTGCCCCTTCCCCTGCACCTGAAACTAACACAATGTTGTAAATCAATGACAGTGTTACTCGCTCAATCACCTCCGACTCTTCGCAACCCCATGGACTGCAGCCAGCCAAGCTCCTCTGTTCATGTAATTCTCCAGGCAAGTTTACCGGAGTGGGTAGCCATTCTCTTCTCCAGGGGATCTTCCCAACCCAGGGTTTGAACCCAGGTCTCCTGCACTGCAGGCAGATTCTTTGCCATCTGAACCACCAGGGAAGCCTCCAAATCCACTACAGTCCAATGAACTTTTTTTTTTAAGAGCTCAGCTTCTAAACAAAGCAGTGCTTAAACTATGCTTGTTTTTAATTCCCTCTGCATTGCTTCTCTGCTCCAACTTAAAATTTGACTCTGTGATAGGTTTACAAAACATGGAATGCTGTGGATTTGCTAAAACAGGCAGGTAGCTTAGATAGGAGCAGAGAAAAGGGGGTACAGGCCAGATGGCAGGAAACCACCCATCTTGTAAACAGTGGGGTCTTTGAGCAGACAAAAGAAGGAACCTCCAGGCTGACAGGAAACCACACAGCTGGGGTGATAAGTGTCCTGGAGGCAAACAAAGAAGGGTGGGGAAAGAAAGGAATCTCTGGTGTTCAAAGGTAACTTTTGCTCCTTATGCTGTCATTACAGTAAAAC
>SJYV01011725.1:696182-731236 GCA_006410875.1 Neotragus pygmaeus
ACAAAAAAACAAAGGCATTGTTTTATTTTAAATTTTTTTTAATTAATTAATACATTTTAATTGTAGAATAATTACTTTACAATATTGTGATGGGTTTTGCCATACACTGACATGAATCAGCCACAGATGCACATGTTTCCCCCACTCTGAACCCCCTTTCCAGTTCCCTCCCCACCCCATCCTTCTGGGTTGTCCCAGAGCAGCAGCTGTGAGTGCCCTGCTTCACGCATCAAAGTTGCACTGGTCGTCTATTTCCCATATGGTAAGACACGTGTTTCAATTCTGCTCTCTCAAATCATCCCACCCTCACCTTCTCCCACATAGTCCAAAAGTCTTTTCTTTACATCTGTGTCTCTTTTGCTGCCTTGCATAAAGGATCATCATTACCGTCTTTCTAAAGACGCATGCATTAGTATACTGTATTGGTGTTTCTCTTTCTGACTTACTTCACTCTGTATAATAAGCTATAGCTTCATCCACCTCCTTAGAACTGACTCAAACATGGTCCTTTTTATAGTTGAGTATTAGTCCATTGTGTATATGTACCACAACTTCCTTATCCATTCATCTGCTGATGGACATCTAGGTTGCTTCCATGTCCTGGCTATTATAAACAGTGCTGCGATGAGCATTGGGGTACACGTGTCTCTTTCAATTCTGGTTTCCTCGGTGTGTATGCCCAGCAGTGGGATTGCTGGGTCATAAGGCAATTCTATTTCCAGTTTTTTAAGGAATCTTCACACTGTTCTCCATCGTGGCTGTACCAGTTTGCATTCCCACCAACAGTGTAAGAGGGTTCCCTTTTCTCCACACCCTCTGCAGCATTTATTGTTTGCAGATGTTTTGACTGTGGCCATTCTGAGCAGTGTGAGATTATACCTCATTGTGGCTTTGATTTGAATTTCTCTGATAATGATTCACTTTTGAGCATCTTTCCGCGTCTTTATTCGCCATCTGCATGTCTTCTTTGGAGAAATGTCTGTTTAGTTCTTTGGCCCACTTCTTGATTGGGTTGTTTGTTTTCCGAGAAGACAAAAAGAAACAGCAAGGCAGTGTTATTTATTAAGATAAATTGTCATGGTATAAATAGGCAGGTAGGTAGGTAGATAGGCAGATGACAGATAGATACAACTTTATACACTCACAGCTATACGCACATACACACACAACTTCAACTGCAGACATAAAATTGTTTGGGGAAAGCATCGCTTCCGTCCAGTCTTCCACTGCCTGTGTGCACCCCAGTCTAGCATTTTTTTTCTCTATCTGCATTAACCTGGTTTCCAAAACATTTTGACCTGTTCCTCATCATCTTTGCACCTATTCTTTCCTTGTGACTAGACGCAAAAAGCATGGAGTCTGGAAAAATAATTTCCATGAAATCTATTTATTTTCTGAATAAAATCTTTCCTACTGGCCAAAATAGTAACTTATATCTTCTCACATTGCCTCACATATAATATCACCTCTCTCTTTCTTCCATTTAATAAACATAATAGAATAGTAGTTGCCAGTGGCTGGAGGGAGGGAAAAATGGGGAGTTGTTTGTTAGGTATAACATTTTAGTTATGCAAAATGAATGAGATCTAGAAATCTGTACAACATAGGATGCGTAGTTAACAATTTCTATTATGCATGTAAAATTTTGGGGAAAGGGTAGATTTCATGTTTTATGTGCTACCAACACAAAACCAATAACATAATGGCAAATCAATAACATCAACAACAAAAGCTTAAAATAAACAAAGAAACACTTAGCTTTTGGAGTTGATAGGTATGGCTATTACTGTGATTGTGGCAATGGCTTCATAGGTATGCATATGTCCAAACTCATCAAATTTCATATTTTAAATACATGAAATTTCTGAATATCAAGTTTACATCAATTAAATTTTTATATCATTAAATACTGGATGCCAATAAATCCTTTGGTGCTTCAGAACTAAATGAATCACTCCTGAATAATTAACATTAGTCTTGAAGTTATAGTCAGCCTATGTATATATATTAATATAGTCCCTGATTGTCCCAGGGAAGATTTTGACCATTCTATTTTTAAGAACCATTTTGAAGATTTCAATGTGTATTATTCTATTTGTATACTAGGCAAATGTACATTGTTACGCTCTGTACAGTTGTAAGTGGAATATCATCTCCAGCATCATGTTGCATTTTTTTTCATTTTGTTTTTCTTTTTAAGATTCATCCTTGTTGTTATAGAAACATTTAGTGCATTGTTCTTAGCTTCTGTCTGATATTGCTTTACACCATAAATAATATTCCAGTGAACTTCTTTGAGTCCCCTGTGGACATATATGAGGATTCAGTTTACAAGTCAATTTGAGACATTGTAAATACCTTCCCCATTTCATTATTTAATGACTTTGTTGTATAATTGAATACATATATAGGTTTTGTCGAATAGGCTATTCCTAAATTTTTGTCTTATATTTTTGTAATTTTGACCTTTTGCCTAAGAAGTTGTTTTTTTTTTTTTTACCCAGCCCTGAGTCACATTTTTTTGTCAATAACTTATTTTACTTATGTTATAATTTTACTTTTCGTAATAGCATCTTCATTCTTGTCTGCTCTTCATTTGTTAGTAAATAAGGATCAAGTTTTATGTTTGTTGGTTTGTTTGCTTGGTTTTCTTCTCTATGTTATTTATCATATTCTCAACCATCTCCATAACAATATTTTCTTTTTTTTTCATAACAATATTTTCTTTACCTGATTATCCATGGAACAACTTTTACCATGTAAGTTCTCATGTCTACATAAAAGTCTAGCTCTGAAATATCTATATATTCCATTTTATTGACTAATGATTTCCAAAAGACATGATGGTTTTATATTTATTATTGGTATCATTTTAAAAATGTCAGTATTTGCTAGGGCAAGTCTCATTCATTTTTTTTAGTTAAATGTATTCAACTGCTTGTGGATTTTTATTACTCATTTTAAAGTTTAGTGTAATTTACTTGTATTTTTAAAATATTCAAATGCTATTTTGATTCTATCATATATATATATTCATTATAGGAGGATTAGCGACTATGGTAGTTAAGCCGTCCTATTCATGAGCAAGCATGGTCTCTCCATTTAATCATTTAACACTCTTTATTTGGGATTTAGATTTTTCCTGTATAGAGATGGGAGTGTGTGAATGCATGCTCAGCCACTTCAGTCCTGTCTGACTCTTTGCCACCCTATGGACTGTAGCCCGCCAGGCTCCTTTGTCCCTGGGATTCTCCAGGCATGAATAATGGAGTGGGCTGTCATTTCCTCCTCCAGGGAATCTTCAGGACCCAGGGATTGAACCTGTGTCTCTTTTGTCTTCTGCATTGTAGGTGGATTCTTTACCCACTGAACCACCTGGGAAGCCCCAGAGAGATGGGGGTACACTTGGATAACTATTTACTTTCATTGGTTTGTAGACAATGTAAATGCCAACTTGTTTCTATATTTCTTCAGTGGTGTTTGATGATTAAAAATAAAAGTGTTGACTTTTTAAAGGCTAATTGTTTCTTTGACAAAATTACTGAATTATATCTAAGTTCCAACAGATGTGTTGTTAATTATATTCATTTTTCAAAATAGATGATCAGAGGCTATTTACAAATAATGGCATATTTTCTGTATCCATTCAGCAGTATCTATTAGTAGCATTTCTTTTCTTTTTCAATAGCATTGTCCAGAGCCTCTAGTGCCACGTTAAATAGCAGCACTGAGCCTGGGAGTACTGCCCTTTTTCCTGATAATAAAGTTATCCATTGAAAGATTTCCTTAGGAAGTAAAATATTTTATGTTAGCTTTGTTTTATAATGATTGTAAATCGAAAAGAGCCCTTTCTGCTCCTAGTGTAGTAAAAGCTTCTCATAATCAGTCTTGTTAGAAATGTAAGTTTGTACATCTAATAACAAGTTCAACTTGATCAAACTTATTTATTACTTTTGATATCTAGTTTATTAAATTTTTCATTTTTCTTTGTTGTTTGTTTTTGTTTTTCTTCTGTGAGAATTTGCCTCCAAGGAAAAAGGCTTGGCTTATTTTTAATCTTTTAAATTTCCTTGTTTTTAATTAATTTACTTTTTATTGAAGGATAATCCCTTTACATAACTTTGCTGTTTTCTGTCAAACTTCAACATGAATCAGCCATAGGTATACATATATCCCCTCCCTTCTGAAACTCGCTCCCAACCTTCTAGGTTAATACAGAGTCCCTGCTTGAGTTTCCTGAAATATATAGCTGTCTATTTTAAGTATGATAATGTAAGTTTCCATGTTACTCTTTCCATACATCTCACCCTCTCCTCCCCTCTTCCCATGTCCATAAGTCTATTCTCTATGTCTGTTTCTCCAATGTTGCCCTGCCAATAAATTCTTCAGTACTGTTTTTCTACATTCTGCATATATGTGTTAGNTGTCTCTGCACAGCCCTGTTCACAGAGACGCCCCACGACATGACAGTGCGGACGGGCGAGGACGTGGAGATGGCCTGCTCCTTCCGCGGCAGCGGCTCTCCCTCCTACTCGCTGGAGATCCAGTGGTGGTACGTGCGGAGCCACAGGGACTGGATGGACAAGCAGGCGTGGGCCTCGAACCAGGTACCGCCCGGGAGAGACTTATCCGAGTGGGACTGGGAGGGTCCTGGCCCCCCCGACCCCGACTCCCGGGGAGGGGATATGTCTCTGCCCCTCATTGTCTCTGAGGGGCATGGCTCCAGCTGTGCTCAGACTCTGCAGCCCCCAGCGATCTCCCTCCCTTCTTCCTGGAAAGGAAGCTTGGTTGGGGGTCGGAGTAGGGAGCGGAGCGAGGCTGTGTACTTGGGATGCGCGCAGCTGGTAGGGCTCTGTAGGGAGCAGAGTCCTGCCCTTCAGGTACAGGTAGGGGAACTGAGGCCAGAGGGACAGAAGCTGGCTCCAGTTTACTGGGCAAGGCGGGTCTCCTGACTCACCTTCTCCAAGCCCTGGGAGCATGTGCTTTGTAGTGAAAGTGAAAGTAGCTCAGTTGACCCCATGGACTATGGGGTCCATGGAATTCTCCAGGCCAGAATACTTGAGTGGGTAGCCTTTCCCTTCCAGGAGATCTTCCCAACCCAGGGATCAAACCCAGGTCTCCTGCACTGCAGGCGGATTCTTGCAGGCCCTCTAAGCACAGGGCAGTCTTTGCCCAGTTCGGTCACACACACACACACACACACACACACACACACACGTACATGCATACCCTTTCACATACCTGCAGACACAAGAGGCAGCCCAGTCACAGCACACGTGCACAGTCTCACACACACACACACACTGTGGAGGCATATGCTACTGGTGTCCATGCCCACCTGCCTGGCCAACGCTATCACCTACCACCAGCCCCACTGCCAATCCCTGCAACCCTGCCTGTGGGTTTTCTCTGGACCACAGAGCCTGCCGGCAGTGAAAGCAGGCTGGGAAAGGGCTCCATCAATGGCTGACAGCAGTTGGAGGGTAAATACCCCAGCTCCTTCGCCCTTCAGTTGGGGTAACTGAAGAGCATCCTCAGGTGCTCAGAGGGAGAAAGTTCCAGTTGCCCACGGTGGTAACTGGCTTGAGGACATATCTAGTCTTAACTTCCTTCGCTCTTTGGTATCACTCGCTCACTCACTCACCTCCTGGTGTTTCTGGCATCACCTCCCAAATCATTTGCACTTGAATCTTTGTCTCAAGGTCTGCTTCTGGGGGAGCAGACTAAGACACTCTCGTTCTTATGCTTGTGTGTATATAGGTATTATGAAAACACATATGTATCTGCTCACCTGTTCACATATGAACACATACATGACACACCCTCATATGCACACACAGGCATGCTCACACATTCTTGCATGTTTCATGAAATGGCTTCTAACATATTCACAAATACATATTAAAATCATCTAGCTCCTGGAGGTGTCCACTCCCCAGCACACTGGCTTAGAGGACTCCAGTGGTCAGAGAAAGCTCTCAGGCTCAGAGTTGCAGGCTCTGCAGTTGGAAGCCTCTGAGGTCAGTTTGCAGGGGATAGTGTGTGGGCAGGGCTCTGGCAGCATCTGTGCAAACAAACCTGAAAACAGGACACATCCACAGACGGAGAGAGAGGTGAGTGTGCAGACAGACAATCCTACAGACACACCAAACTCGAATTACATTTTTGCCTGTTCACACCTACCCTCCCTGTGTATCTCTAAGTACCCTCCATATCAGAATGCAGAGCACATGTGCAGTCAGTTTTATAGACACCTCCTTTATCTTCCTTTGCTCTGACTCACCTCCATCCCTGAGTGGACGCAGAGCTGAAGGACTCCCCCCCAGCCCCGCCTCCAGACCCACGGTCCCTGGAGCATCACCTGCTGTCTCGAGAATCTTAGCTGTGGCCCATACCCCAATCCCGTGATGCTAACACCTTGTCTCTGCTTTTTCTACCCTCCTGCTCCCAACAGCTAAAAGCATCTCAGCAGGAAGACGCAGGGAAGGACGCCACCAAAATAAGTGTGAGTTTTGATAATGACTTCTTACAAGGCCTCTAATGGAGGACACAGCTGTAATTTTTTTTTAAAAAAATTGGTCTAGTTCAGCAGGGAGCTTTGGCAAGAAGATGGAGGAGAAGGAAAAAAGAAAAAAAGAAGGGGAAAAAATTGGCCCAGCTCTGTTTTTTAAAAGCCAGAGATTTTTCAAGTTCATTGAATGACAGGCACAAACAAATGACAGGGGGAGAGAAGATGCATTCTCTCCTGTCGGGCCAAGGCTCTGTGCATCCCTGATGCTTTGTGCCTGTCTCAGCAGCATTTTTTATTTGGGAAGCCAACGAGGAACTAATGAGTCGGCTTTTTTCGGCCCATCACAAAGGACGGCTGCGGCATCTCACGGTCACTTGTGTCATCTGGCTCCGGACGTGAGGCGGGACAGAGGAACTACAGCCAAAGGGTTTCAGGGCTGGCCGGGCCTTCTCATGCACTGACTCATTTTTATCATTGCTCCATCTATCGAGGGTAGGGCAAGCTTTTGTCCATTTTACAGATGGGGCAACTGAGGCTTAGGGGGTCAAAGCCTTGCTGGAGGTCATGACTTGGCTGAGCCGCATCAAGCTTTTGTCTCCAGGCTATGCTGGAGCCCCATGAGGTAGCACACACAGGGAGACTCAAGGAGTGCCAGTTTTTGTAGAGAGGGGCGCCCCAAGCAGAGTCTGGAAGAGGCTGAGGAGAGGGGAGTGACCTGGTGACACGTGTGGCCATGGGACTGGGTTGGGTTTGTGCATGGGGCATGCAGTCAGCCTGGCAGGAGGCTGGGAGTCAACTGGACACACGCCCAGAAGATGCAGGTGCCCACAGGGGTATGGATGCGTGTTGGTGGGAGTGACCTCCAGATTCACTCTTTTCTGCTGCTCCTTCCCAAGCCCATCAAGGACTTGTTGGGGAGCTCGGGGCCCCAAGGCCACTTAGACACAGAGGATCCTCCGGAGCAGAAGTCACAGTGTAAAGAGTGGGCATCGGGAGGCGTGAGGTGCCATGCTAGACCCTGGAGGTGGCAGAACAGAGGCTGGGAGGCTGGGAGGGAGGCTCCCACGGAGCCTCAGACAGGAGAGGGGCAGATGACAGAAGAAAGGCCTTCAAAGTATCGTTTGTGCTATCTCCCCTCGGGTCTTTCCAAGCTGGGAAAATGTAAACCATTTCTGGCTCAGGGCGGCTACTGGCCCACCGGCCCTGGCCCCTGACCCTCATCCTTTGCCAATGGCACGCGCATGTGTAACATTTTGTTTCTTGCCCAAACACCCATCAGTTAAGCCTGGCCAGGTGGAGACCTCTGTGTACATTAATATACCCCGTTCGTGGCAACTCTCTCACTGATGATTTTGTTTGGGGTTTAAGAAGCATCTAACGCAAAGGAAAAAATAATCTAATTGACTTAGAAGATTAGAATTCAAGGCTGCTGGGCCCCACATGAGGGGCATGCAAAGATGCTGATTAGTTAAATAAAATAAATGTCCTCAGCATGATCGTGCAATGCCCACCCCCACCCCAATCCCTGGTGATTCCTGCACCAGCTGGAGCTCTGGTTAAGAGATTCCCAGACAAACACAGACCCATTTCCATGTGCAGAGAGCATCTTGCCTGTGATAGTTCTTAAGTACGTGGACACACAGTTAGCGGCCATCTCTGAGCAGCAGCACACCCCAGGTTCCTGCAGCCCGAGAGAAGGCTCAGATTTCTCCATGGCCTTCAAGATTCTGTGCAACTCGCTCTGCTCACCCTCTGGGCCATCTCGTCTGCTGGACCTGGTTCCCCTGGTTCCCCTGTCCCTCCCAACGCTGGCTGCCTCCCAGCCTCACATTCCTTCCTACCTCTGACATTTACACAGGCCAGTCCCTTGGCCTAGAAAACAGTTCCTCTCTCTCCCTTCAGAACTCAGCTCATCAAGCCTCCCTGGACGCTGGGACTCTGCCGGCGCCCCTTCCTTCTCCTTGCTGGCTGCATTTTTGTCTGTACTGATCTGTGCTTGTGAGCCTCTGTTTCAGGCCTGTCTTCCCTGAAGACAGTGGGGCTGGGACTGCGCCTGCCTGATTTCCGGAGCCTGGCTCCGTGCCTGACAGGTAGTCAGCGCCCAATAAATATTTATCAAGTGACTGCCACACACACAAACACACACCCAGGCCTGGCAGCACAAAGCCAGACACAGCACAAAGCCAGACACAGATTTTGATACACAGACATGCCAACACCAGATGCATCGTGCCTGTGCGTGTATGTGTACAGGGGTCATGTGGGAAGGTAGGGCCTGGAATGAAGGCCTTGTACCTGCAGGAGCCAGATAAGCCGGCAGGAGTGCTGGCCCTAGGGTCCGATGTCACCTAAAAATCCCAAATTCCAGCAGTATCTCCCAAAACCTAGTTGCTTCTCACAGCGGTGGCTTCTCTTGTTGCAGAGCATGCGCTCTGCTCAACAGTTGAGGCACACAGGCCTTACTTGCCCTGAGACACGTGGGATCTTCCCGGATCAGGGATTGAACCTGAGTCCCCTGCATTGCAAGGTATATTCTTAACCACCAGGGAAGTCCCTGATTTTTTAACTGTTGGGACCTAATTTGAATTTTGAAAAACTGTGGAAGGCAAACAGCTCAGTCTTCTGGCTGGGCATCATCAGCACCTTGGGGGCCTCAGGTTCAGAGTAGGAAGTAAAATGAGTCTCTGGGTGTTTGGTGGAGGCAGGGCTCCATCGTGGGTGCTGTAACCCCTTGGGTCCACCATGGTGGCCCTGGGGAGGATGAGATACGGCAGCGCTGAGTGCAGGGGTAGGTCAGGGAGGACACAGTTGGGCCAACGCCAAATGTCCCAGGACCACTTGAGTCCTGGTCCAGTTTTGCCCCCTCCCCGGGCCTCTCTTCCCCTGCTCACTGCTGTCTAACAAATATATGAAAAGCGCTACGGAAACTGTAAAGTCCTCTGGATTCAGCCTATAAATGACAGTGGTTACTAGAGTGGAAACTTAATATGGATTTTCAGATCACATGATTTCTATTCCCAGAATTGGGGGTGGAGGGGTGTGGAGCAGGGAAAGGAGGCCCAGCTTTGCAGAAAATGGGAGAGAGAAGGAAAAGAGCTCAGAATCTCATAAGGAGATCGTTTAAATTACAGGCACCTGTAATAACAGCATTGATAACAGTAATAACAAGGCAGCTAACATTTATTGAGTGCTTGCCATATGTCAGGAACCATGATGAGTACTTTACAATGTGATTTATCTCATTTAACTTGAGGCCTGGGGAAGGATCCCCTGGCCTTAAAAATTATCTCCCTTGGGAGCTTGTATATGCTGAGGATTCCCTCATCAGGACGTCATTCCTGGGACTCAGATAAATTCTGCCTATGTCCATTTTCAGGTTCTGGAAGTCTTTCTTTTGAGTTCACTGAAGTGCTGTGTTTTGGAATTAATTTCCCTTTAACTAACAGTTTTGTAAGTAGAGATGGCCCCCAATTGCTGAATTTTAAAATAAGGTGAAATTCTCCACATGCATCCTCTTTCCCAAGAGGCTCACCCGCCTTTGTTACTGTTAGTCCCTTCTTTGGTCTAATTGCAGTTGTTTTTGCTGTAGATTCATGTCACCTGTTTCAATCCAAAGCAGCCATGGGCAGCCTGGGTCCCAATATCCATGTGACCTTGTGCTCCAGCCCTGCTAGCGTAAGCCCTGCCTCCTTTCCTAAAAGCCCTAAAAGCTGAGGGGCAGCCACAGAGGCCTCAGAAAGCACGCTGCAGCCCCCAAGGCATGTAGAATCTTCCCGGACCAGAGATCGACCAGTGTCCCCTGTAATACAAAGGGAAGCCCCTGATTTTTAACTGTTGGGACCTAATTGGATTTTTTAAAAATTGTGGAAAGCAAACAGCACCTCCCAACCCCGGGCCCCCAAATCTGCATAAATGGTTAAAAGGCAGCAGCAGTATTTGTCAGATCAAGCCCCTGCCTGCCTTGCCTGCCCACCCCATACATGTGATATACACATGAATACTGCATATTTTCTGATGCAGGTAGTGGGGGCTGGGAACGAGAGCAGCACACGAGCTCTGCATTCTTCATGAAGGATTAACAGGCCAAGCAGTGGGTCATGGTGTAGTACGACTTTATTTTCTATAGTAGACATTTCTATATTTCCTTGAAAATTCCTGCAGTGATCTGCGGCATACAAAGGGCATGGAATTCTGAAGTCTGAAAGGGAGGCAAGATTCATGTGGAGTCAAGATCACTCCATCCATCTTGGGAATCCCTTGAAATAGGCAAGGAGCAGCCAGCCTTTGGCTGAGGCCCCAGAGATTACTCTGTGAAGGCCACGGTCACACACACCCAGTCCCCACTCTCAGGGTCCTCCAGCTGGTGTGGCAAATGGCTGATAACTCAAACATCACACGTGATAAAACGTAAAACTACAGCTGTGACTATCAAGAAGGAGTGAAGCCGGTCACAGAGGGCCTGACCTAGTCTGAAGGGTCTGGAGGGCTTCCTGGAGGAGGTGTTTTTGTTTTTGTTTTGTTTTTTTACTTTATTTTACTTTGCAATACTGTATTTGGAGGTGTTCTTTGAAATGAGCACTGGAGTGTAGGGGGGTTGACTTGGAGTAGAGGAAACTTCTCTGAGTGTGTGTGTGTGTGTTGGAGGAACTGGTGGAGGTCTGGTGGGTGAGGGAAAGGAGAGGATTCCCCCAGCAGCCACTATGGGGAGCCATCACAGGAAGGGTTCTAAGTTGGAGCCGTTTTGGAAAGATATGTCTGACTGTCTTGGGAGGATGGATTGGAAGGGGCCAAAGCGCTTTGGAGAGGCCCTGGGGGAGGCTGGGATATTGCCCTGGCCAGTGTGTGGGGATCTGGGTTCCGGAGAGAAGGGGAGGACCAGTGATGTTTAGCAGGAAGATCAGTGGGATTCAGAGACAGATTGTGCCCGTGTGAAGGGAGAAATGGGGGTCACGACTTGGGAGGGTCTGGCTGCAATGGGTGAGGCCTTCTGGGGCCCAGATTTGGGGAGACTCTGAGTTGGCGTCTGGCCTTGCCAAAGTGAAAGTGAAAGTCGCTCTGTCGTGTCTGACTCTTTGAGACCCCATGGACTTTACAGTCCATGTAATTCTTCAGGCCAGAACACTGGAGTGAGTAGTCATTCCCTTCTCCAGGGGATCTTCCCAACCCAGGGATCGAACCCAGGCCTCCCACATTGCAGGCAGATTCTTTACCAGCTGGGCACTGGAGAATTGGCTGGGTGTTCCTGATGGAAGCTCGGGAGTGGCAGAGCTCAGAGCCAGNCCCTTCTCCAGGGGATCTTCCCAACCCAGGGATCGAACCCAGGCCTCCCACATTGCAGGCAGATTCTTTACCAGCTGGGCACTGGAGAATTGGCTGGGTGTTCCTGATGGAAGCTCGGGAGTGGCAGAGCTCAGAGCCAGGCCTGGGGCAGAGACCTCCTGACCCCCTGCTCCCCACCCAGCACTTTCTCAGGGTTACCATGTCACTCTTAGGCTGAGGACACACGGAGGAAAGGTCTGGCACCACGGATTAATTTGCCATCATCCACTCTTCGTGGTACAGCTCAGGAGAAGGATCCCAGCTCACCCACCTGATGATCCGTGGGCTCCTGCCATGTCCAGCGAGGCCTGGGCCGTGGGCAGGCAAGAAGGAGGCTGAGCTTGGTCATGGCATGGACTGGCCACCTTGTCTCTTTCAGCATAATTAGGTGCTTAATTGCACTGCTAAGGCCTGTTGATGCCCATGCCGAGGCGATTATGATTTACAGCCAGGCCTCCACGTGGGGGTCGCTCTGTCTCACAGCCCTGTGCTGGGGGGCTGGGCCGCAGGATTTTTCTGCCCAGTCTGTGAATGCTGAAATCCAACAGGCTGCTCCACCACCCCCATGAAGCCTGGCTAAGATGATGGCTCCCTCCCGTAAGAGAAGCTTCTGAGGAAGGGGCCAGGCTCCCCAAAGACATGGAAGGCTGGAGGGCCAGGGAAAGAGGGGAGGGGCTGGAAAGACAGATTTGTTTACTGGTCCTGGGAGAATCCCCAGGGATATGATTAGGACCTGGTTCTTGTCACCAGCTGGGTGGCCTTGGGCAAGTCACCTTACCTCTCTGAGCCTCTGTTTCCTGACCCATACAATGGGTATCCCTTTGTGCCTACATCTTGGTATCCCAGCAGTGCCTACATCTTGGGGTTATTTATTATGGGATTTAAATAAGGCGTAGACTCTTTAGCACATCATCTCCCAGGGATCAAGCGCTCCATAAATATTAGCTACCAGCTCTGCTGTTAACTGTTGTTACTGTTTTTATCATTTGCTTTCTCTGGGTGGTGCTTACAGATGCAGATCCCCAGGACTGATATGTGTGTCCTCTCCCGACGTCCTGGTATAGCCGGCTCCCCTGGGTGCTTGGTTACTGATGTGAGGTCTGGGTTCTCCCTTGGATCTGGAGCTTACGTGGCAGTCGCAGGGGTCTGGCTGGCTTGCAGCTGTATCTCCAGTGCCCAGCTCGGAGTGGGCCTCGCTCAAGGTCTTGTCGAATAAAGGATGAATCCAGCCCAAGAAAACTGAGGCCAGGGTGCTCGGGATGGGTTAGGATCAGATCCAGCCTCCCAGCACTGTTTGCTGTTCTTGTCTCCCTTCTCCTCCCTGAGTGGGGGAGGTCACACACAGGGGTGACGGGGTAGGAGGGAGCCGGTGACCAGGGCTTCCGGTCCAGGGAAGGGAAAGGGTGGGCGGAGGGGTGGGCCATGCATGGTACTCCCTCCCCAGCGCTCCTCCCAGCGCTTCACATTATTACTCCATTAGCGCCTTGTAGGGTTGACAAATGAAGGATAATTAATATCCGTGAGGGAAACAGATGTTGAGGTAATTCACTCCCCGCTGCGCATTTGCAACAGCATCTCCTAACTCGCCTGAGAGCGTGGCAGGGCCCCAGGACCTCTCTGTGCCTTTGGTCAGAGGTGATGGAACCAGCAAGGCTGATGGCCTCCAGCTGGGCCCTGCCCCAGTACTGGGGAGGAGGGGGTGTCCCACACCCAAGGGGGCGGCTGGAAGAGTCTCCCACTGCTTGCTCTACAGGGAAGGTGGGCAGTTCTGCCTCTGTCCCACCTCCTGCCTCCTGCTGTGCCCTAAGCCCATGTGCTCTTGCTTTGTGGGGGATGATGACCAGCCACGAAGGTCAGAATAAGAGAGGTGAGCTCCTAGCAGCTGCCCACTGCTCTCTTCCCTTCCGGAGCCTGGGAAGTGCCCTGGGGCCCTGCTACCTCTTGGTGACCCTCTGTGGGCCCATCACACCTTTGAAGGGTTAGAGTGTGCAAAGGCAACCTGGGCTCACTGACTTGATGCCCATGGGGAAGCCACATCTTTCAGAGACTTAGCTTCACCATCTGTAAAGTGGGTATGATCATATATATGTGACCCAAAATCAACACGCATGATATCTGGGTACCACTTCATTTGGAGAAAGGAGGAAATAGAGTAAGTCCATTTAAACACTTATATGTTTTCTTTTTTCATTATTATTATTTACAGGGTACCAGTCTCTTCAGTGGTCACTTAGATGAAAAAGATAGATATCATTCCTGCCTTTGTGGAGTTTATAGTTTAGTCAGAAAAACAAAAATCAAGTAAACAGACAAATATATGGTTCTCCAGTTGTGATGAGTGTTAGGAAAGAAATAGGAGGATGTGATGGAGGGCTTCTTGGAGGAGGTGATGTTTGAGAATGAATGGGAGTCAAGGAGATAATGGGAGACAGCATCCTGGCAGAGAAACCAGCAAAGGCTGTGAGGTCATAAAGAGCCTGGCATCCAGGAGGAAGGAACCAGGGAAGCCAGAGACAATTAATGAGATGATTAGAAGTCATGTGTGTGAGGGCCCAGCTGCATGGTGAACACACCACGTCACCGTACTCTTTCTCACCCTGGCCTCCTCACTGCAAGCGTGATCAGCTGTCCTCCTACAGAATTTGGGGTGTGGCAAAGACAGGCAGGCTGGCTATCTGTCCCCATCACCACCACCCTCCCCCCCCCGGGGAGAAGGACGAATTGGGCTCTAGACTGCGGCCACCAGTCTGAAGCTCACTCAGCTCCATCCTGGCCCTGGTGAGCCTGCAGTGCCAGCTGGTAATGANGTGTGTGTGTTTTCACTTAAAGTGGCTGTCTCATTATTTAAAATTTATAACTGTTTTTGAGTGTACAAACTGATTAGCTTTTTATAACTATTACAGTACAGCATTACAATTTGAGAAAGAAAACAAGTTAGGATTTAGGAGGGATTGAAAAATAAAATTATATTTTATTGATTAAAATATAAACTTTTTAAAAGTCTTATTCCAATGGACCCTTTAAAATTTATTTTTGTAATAATATATTGTACTTAATGTGTATAAAATTAGAGGCTTTCTGGTAGCCAGTGTTGCAAATAAATAGTTAATATTCAAATGCTATTTTTGTTGTTCCTTATCTTGGAAACATTTTCCCACAATATCTAAGCAATGTGTTTTGATATTTACTGGACTCAATCTACAGAGTCAACAAATATTCCTCTTGCATTTTGGAGGAAAAAAAAGCTTATCTATGATAACATATTTTTCTCTTTAGAATACTAAAATGATATTAATCAATAAACAATTTAGAGAGTAGTTCTGGTAAGGTGATGTCAGTTGTCAGACTTAATTGAAAAAATTTCAGCCCCTTAGTTTCTTATATAGGTATTAAAGGGAATAATTTTATTCCTTTGGGATTTCAACTTTTTCATGGATAATTTTCAAAATATTTAATTACAGTAGTTTCTACATTTCTTCCAAAATTATTGCATAATTTAGTACATCTTACTGTTAAAGATCTTTTATACTTTTTATTTTTTTTCCTATTGTACTTTTTACTGGTCTCTCCAGTTCTTAAATACCATCACCAAAAAGTTTTTGTTGCTACTGTTTTACAGTTAGCTTTACAGAAAACCANCCAACCCCTCCTTCTGCTTTCTTTTAAATTCCGTATTTACTTTTGGGAAATAGTTAACATTTCATGACATTTGATGTACCATTGTTCAGCATAGCTCACTAGAACTTCTGGCGAGGCTTTTTGGGGGGTGGGGGGAGAGGGTCTCTCAGCCTCCTCTGGGTGGATTTGAAGTCCTGTGATTAGGTTGTTTCCTATCTTTTGCTCCCAGTCTCTTGAGGTATTAATGTAAAGCATTAAGCATAATGCCTGGTACATGCTGGGCATTCAGTACCGTGGGTTTCTGCAAAGCAGCAGCAACCTTGCAGGGACTCGCCTGAGCAGGTACCCTTTGTGCACGTGCATCAGTATTAAATTCTTAGAGGCAGAATTGCTGGTCAAAAGGTGTGTACACTTAAGCTTATGGGATACGGTCAAGTTGACCTCCAGAGAGCTTACTCCAATATACATATTATATATATATATTCCCCTAGAGAAGGGACTGGCTACGCATTCCAGTGTTCTTGGCTGGAGAATTCCATGGATAGAGGAGTGTGTGTGTGTGTGTGTGTGTGTGTGTGTGTGTGTGTAGATAGATATAGATATTGGCCACGCTGCACAGCATGCAAGATCAGCATGTAGGATCTTAGTTTCCCAACCAGGGATCAAACCCATGCCCTCTGCAGTGGAAGCAAGGAGTCTTGCTAACTGGACTCTCAGGAAAACCCCGAGCTCATGCCAACATACATGCCTGTTTCCCCCACATACTTGCCAACACGTTATTATCAAGTCAGTCACCATTTAGGAGGTGGAGCAATTTTGGAGACTGGTTCAAATCCTTCATCTAGCAGACAGGGAACCGAGGCCCTGGGGAGGAGGAAGGTCCACCCAAGGTCACCTGTAAACTGTGGCATGGTTAGATTCCCATTTCTGGCCTCTCTGGCCTCTGCTCGGGGACTGGGCAGTGTCCTGAGTGAAATGTGTGAGAGCAAGAGGTGGGGGTCGGTGAGGCAAGAAAGGATGTGAAGTGGGGCGGAGGGGAAACAGGGTGCGCCAAGACCTGTGTCTACTGCATACCTCTGCCCTGGGGAACGTAACGGGTTTTAGCTCTTGTATATATTTTGTTGGCTGTGCCATCCGGCATGTGGGATTTTAGTCACCTGACCAGGGATTGAACCCGTGCCCCCCTGCAATGAAAGGCAGATTTTAGACACCGGACCCCCAGGGAATTCCCATGTTTTATTTCTTGAAGAAACTTCTGACTCATCTCCATTACTTCTCCCTGCTCCATCTCCCCCGCCCCCTGCCATCTTTTCCCTTGGAAACAGCCTTAGAGATTCCGAAAGGTGCTTCCTTACCTCCGAGCCGCCTGTGTGGGAGGAAGCTGAGGACGTGAGGGTACTGACTGAGAGCAGGTGGAGACCCGGGAGCTGTTGTGCAAAAAGAATGGCGAATTACCCAAGGGGGGAAAACGGAAGAGGAGGGTGTTGGAGGCAGCCGGTCATCAGCGCTTTTTAACCCTTTCCTGCTGCACAGGCGGGCAGCCCAGAGATTTTCATAAAGGGCTGCTGCTGATGGCTCTGAAGGGAGGTGGGCACCGCTTCCTCCGAGCCCTTGGCAGACAGGCTTTGTACTCTGGGTGAAGGTGTCGGAAAAAAAGGGAGACCAGCTCCTCATCTCGGAGAGGATTCCTCAGGGAAATCAGGCTGCTTTTCAAGCATAATTTGGAAAGCCACTGCCGCCTCCAAACTTCTGTCGGGAAGGGGATGGGGGGTGGGAAGAGGAAGGCCATTTATAAAGCAATCAGCGCTTCCATAGAGGCAGCCATCACTCAGTTATTTTCTGAAATTTGGCCTCTCTTCCTTACTCTGGAGGCAAGGCAACACGGGCAACTCTGCTTCCAATCAAGGCCGACACAGAGGCTGGGGTGAGTCACACAAAGGGAGAGGAGCCCTGCCTTGCTCATCGCAGCCGGAGCCGCTTTTGGAAAATCACTCCCCGGGCTTCTGAACAAGGAGGGAGCCTCATCAGAGGTTCCATTCATCTCACTTCTTACTCTTAAACTTTAAAGCACATATTTATGTGCCTCGAGTTGCCCATGAACCACGGCATGTCAAACAGTTTGGGGTTGATGGAAGAGGTACATTTTCTCGTCCTGGGACTTTCAGAAACACAATTTCATTGCCAGGCTCTCTCCTTTCCAATTTCTCCTGCACGCTGCCACGAGATGAATATTCCTAAAACGCTGCTTCCAGTGCATTACTCACCCATTCAAAAACCCTCCAAGGCCTCCCCTCTTGATCTCTTAAGGCTGGAATCCCCAGGTTGACAAGTCACGGCCCCTCATACATGTGGCCTTGGCCATTTCCTAGACAGCCAAGCCACCCTTGTCACCTGTCACAGACACAGCCTGTCAACTTGGCCCCTCTCCACCTCACATTTCTTTTCCTGGTAATGGAAATGCAGCGCTTCCTTTTAGGGGAAACCACCCCAGTTCCCTCTCCATATAGTTTGGTGAGCTGATCTGACACCTTCCTCCAGGCCTGCCTGTGAAAATGTAGATCAGGGCAAACTAAGGTCCCTGGGCAAAAAAAAAAAAAAAAGCCCCTGTCCTATTTTGAGGGGCTCCTGAGCTAAGAATAGTGCTTACATGTGAACAGGCTGTAAAAAAGTATCAAGGAAGAAGATGCCACAGAGCTGAGGTCCCCAGCCATGGAAGACAATTTTCCCATGGACCAAAGAGGAGGGAGTGGTTTGGGGATGATTCAAATGAATTGCATTTATTATGCACTTTATTTCTATTATTATTCCATCAGCTCCACCCCAGATCATCAGGGATTAGATCCCAGAGGTTGGAAACCCCTATCCTAGAGAACCTGTCTGCAAAGCCTTTTTTGCCAGCTGGCCCTTTACAGAGAAAAGTTTGTGGATACCCGCTTAGATGCACAGTGCTTGGTTTGGGGTGTGGTGACAGACAGGCCGAGCTGAGGAGAGCAAGTGCTAGGACTAGAACTAAAGCTGCCAGAAGGAGGAACACACTCTCCTAGGTTTGTTGAACCTCTGTCTGGAGCTAGCGATGGCCACCTCAGGCACTTAACAGAGAAAGGCTCCTGAGAAGGAAGGCAACACTGGGGGAAGCAGACTCAAATGACAGAGGTTGGCTGTGGAGCTGAAGCCAGCTCGGCCCATTGGTCATGCGTGCCTAGACATTTCTTTGTAGCTGAAGCCAGTTTTGAGTTGGGTCTCCTGCCAGCTGCAAGGGAAGGAGTTATGATGAGTACAGATATTGGCACGTATGCCCGATGCCTTTAGGCATGTTATTACCTTGTCTGGAATGCCCTATCCTCTCTGCCTGTCTGCTTATCTTTTAGGATCTTATCTCCTCTACTGCTGCGGTACCCTGTAGTTCCTAGACGGTTCAGAGACATAACCATCTACTTGCTCAGCTCTAAGTGTCTTGGAGGAGTAGGTGTTGCATCCCTAACAAAACCACGAGCAGTGGGGTTGGGAGATGGGGGGACAGTGTGTTGTCCTGGAAGCCAGGAAGTTACTTACTCACCAGAGACACTACAGCATTTACTCCTCTTGAAGCAGCTGCCAAAAGAGGCAGTGGCAGCGGCTCCATTTCACTTAGTTATTTAAAATATTTATTTATTTGACTGCATCAGGTCTTCCTTGCAGCACGTGGGATATTCATTGCGGTAAGCAGGCTTCTTTAGCTGTGCTGCGCGGGCTCAGTTGCTCCTTGGCCTGTGGGGACCTCAGTTCCCTGACCAGGGATGGAACCCACTCCCCCTGCATTGGAAGGTGGACTCTTAAGCACTGGACCACCAGGGCAGTCCCAGCGGCTCCATTTTAGAGATGGGAAAATGAAGTAAAGTGACCCAAAGAGGTCACGCCATTACGAAGAGGCAGAGTCAGAAACCAACCCCGGCTCTGATGAATTCCACATCCATGTTCTTTCCAGAGTATGGTGCTCCCCCCNCATCATTCTTAGACCTGATGGCTCAGATGGTAAAGAATCTGCCTGCAATGCAGGAGACAGGAGTTCTATTGCTGGGTCAGGAAGATCTCCTGGGGAAAGGAATGGCCAGCCATTTCAGTATTCTTGCCTGGAGAATTCCATGGACAGAGGAGCCTGGTGGGCTGCAGTCCAGGGCATCACAAAGAGTCGGACACGACTAAGTGACTAACACTTTCACTTTCATTCTTAGGTCAAGGGGAAGAATTTTTTTTAGGTATGCCTCACGGGAAAAGCTTTTGTCTTCCCAACACAAAGCCTATAAACTCTTTCTGTCATGGATACACAATTCACATTCACACACAGGCATACCACATTCACACATATACCCATGTATATGCACACACACACACACACACACACACACACACACACACATATCTGCAGTTCACAAGAGAAGATGCACCATACTCCATTTATATAATAAGAACATGAGCTAGTTTTCAGAATACATTAGAAACATGAAAACCTGCTTTTAGAATATACTTATAAAAGAGACCATGGAAATCTGAACTTTGAACAAATGCAATGATAGGTTCTAAGAATCTTCTATAGTATTTATTAAAATCTTTCCCAGGGAAACAATTGCTGCATATATACCTCGTGGGGGCATGAATGATAGGGAGAACAGAAAAGCAGACAACGAAAGTCCAACCACACTTATGGTGAAGACAATACAGATCAAAGCAGGGATACTTTTTCCCCTTTGTCAGTCCTGCTTAATGATCTCGCCAATTCCCTTTTGAGAAGTTATTAGGAGTTATGACATGACCTACACTGAATATGTTTTATAAATTATTGCATGGGCTTTATAAGATTAATAGTAAATAAAGTCCTATTGAAGATAGATTCAGAGGTCAGGCAACTCCAGTCAGTCATTTCCATCAAGATTCTAGTAGTTGAAAAAGATATGATGCTATTATGGTATATATCAATAATATGTTAAAATTACTTATATATCAGAGTAATCTGGATATTACTAACCCATCTTCCTGGTCACAAAGATAACTGGACATAACTGAGTAANCTTCAGTCAGTCATTTCCGTCAAGATTCTAGTGGTTGAAAAAGATATGATGCTATTATGGTATATATCAATAATATGTTAAAATTACTTATATATCAGAGTTATCTGGATATTACTAACCCATCTTCCTGGTCACAAAGATAACTGGACATAACTGAGTAATTTAATAAGAAGAATTTATTCCCTGTAGATTATAGCAGACCAAGTGAGGAAATGGAATAAAATTTGCATGATCAGTTTCACAACTAGGAGATCTGGCTTTTACAGCCCTTCAGTTGTATAGAATGGTGATGGAGAAAAGATAGACACAGTTTTCACTTGTCAAGTTGACTCCCATAAACCCAGGTGAGTTTCTCTACCTCAAGCAGAGCAGACAGGAGAGGGCATTGCAGTACCATGGATTTTTTTTTTTTTTTAATTTAGATGCACTGAGCTATCACCAATTGCAAATTTGAGAGGGTTGTGGTTTAACTCCAGCCATAACAAAAATATGAAACTCTATATGCTATTCAAAAGCTAGAGTCAAGACATCTTTTCTTAAAGGATTTAAGACTACAGCCAACAGAACTTGGGTGACTGAAATTTGATTTGGCGGTGTACAAACTCCATCTTTTCTGTGTATTTGGTACCAGTGCTCACTCTGCCTCAGAAAGGTGAAGGTATATGTTCTGCCTCGGGCAATTTGAAACCATAATTATTTCATTTTATTCTTCTTGGGATAAGAGTCACAGGCGAGGAGGACAAGAGCAAAATATCCAGAGACAGGCAGTTTCAATGGTGTGGTTTCAACAATGAATATTCTAGAGATCTTATGGCAGGTCCTATTATTGTGATACATCCTGCTCAATGCAAAGTTTGGAAAGTCAATATACACACCGAAAATATTGGCTAGGAAACTCAACCGAAATTTCCTCAACCTCTCTGACCCGTGGTTGAGCAGTTTAATCAACTGTATCAGAATGGACAGCTGTAGTTCCCTTCTCACTCTGAAAATAAGGAGCCCAAGAGTCTGTGAGTTTCTCCAACAGATGAGACACCTCCTTCATTGACGGATATGCCCTTCTAGCTGCTTTTAACAATATGAAATAGATTGGACCGGCAGCTTTTGAGGAATAATAGCCCCTCTTAACATTAGGAGAGGTGCACAATTTGGAAGCTCACAGTGTTTGATTTCAATGTTTGGCACTGCTCTTCATCTAGTTATTCAAGAAATGTAAACAGGACACTGCTTTACACTCCTGAGAGCAAGTAATGTTCACCTATTTGCATGACACTCACTGAGTAGCCTAATTAATTACCTGTGCATGGCAGATTACATGCAGTCATATTAGTCACTTAAGTATGCATTGCTTGTATTGACTCATACTCTGAAAGTGTGGTGTTTTGTTTTTTGTTTTTTGGAGGTGGAGGTTAAGGTAGCTTTCTGGTTAAAGTTTGGATGTTTTGTGTTTATCTTTTATTTGGCTGATAAAATTTCAAACTTTCTACAAGCAAAAGTAAACAAAATGTGGTACCCAAAGAACAATGTAAATCAGAATCATGGACTAATTGTCACAAATTTCTGAAAGGCAAATGATACTATTAGAATTTTCCAAAGGCAGTGTCAGGATACATGTTCATCATTCAGACTTCTGAAATCATCAATGGTTCTTGCACGATACCTGCCAAGGGATATTCTTTGTTCTTTGTAAATTTTTTAGACAGGTTTCCTAAGGGCTGTGTATGATATGAGAATATTTATTATGGGGTTTCAGCTTATTAACTGTCATTATAATACCCAGTTTCTCTAACTACCTTATGTACTGCTGCTGCTAAGTCACTTCAGTCGTGTCCGACTCTATGCTGCCCCATAGACAGCAGCCCGTCAGGCTCCCTGGTCCCTGGGATTCTCCAGGCAAGAACTCCGGAGTGGGTTGCCATTTCCTTCTCCAAGCGTGAAAGTGAAAAGAAAGTGAAGTCGCTCAGTCATGTCCAACTCTTTTTTTGTTTGTTTGTTTGTTTTTTTTGTTTTTATTTTTTGTTTGTTTGTTTTTTTTGTGTGTGTGTGTATACAAGTTTTATTTTTATTTTTTTTTTAAATTTATTTATTTTTAAATTTAACTTTACAATACTCTATTGGGTTTGCCATACATCATGTCCAACTCTTAGCGACCCCATGGACTGCAGCCTGCCAGGCTCTTCCGTCCATGGGATTTTCCAGGNTTTTTTTTTTTTTTTTAATCAAGTGCAACAATCTGCCTGCAGGAATCTGAAAGCGACTCAGGGTATCTTAACTCTTTGAGGAAGCGGTGGGTTTTCCGAACATCATGGAAATTCTCTCGCGCAGGTTATCCCCTGGAGGGCTTCCCCAGAGCACGAGGTTTCTAATATCATGGTACAGGGTGAGTGTGCACGTACCCTGACTCCTTGGCACCCCGTCTTGGCCTGCCACACCCTGGCACCTGGTAAAGGAAGGCAGGCTGCTTTAATCTCTCTGGGAGCCAGGTCATGCTCGACAAGTCACGCCACCTCTCTGGCCTGTTTTCTCATTTGTCAGGACCTCGAGATTGAATTAGTCTATCACTCTGTGTTCCCAGAAGAATAGGGAACAATGCTCTGTGAATCCTTTGACAATCCCCTCAATTAGAGGGTATTTCCTCCCTTTCCCCAAAGGAAATCACTCCAGAATTTTCAAACTGGAAGAGAGTTAAGTGATTATCTCTCTCTTTTCAGGGCTTCTTAACTTGGAGTCCCTGTGGGGTCACAGGTGAGGTATCTGAAATTGGACACAGGATTTTTCGAGGTCAGCTGAGCGGACCCAGCGAGAGGTGGAGATGAGCTGTTACTGCAGGCTCAGAGGATGCTGTACCCTCCAGGGAGTGACAGGGGAGGAGGAATGTTTTCGGGGAATGATTCCTAGCAGAGTCTAGAGTAGTCCAAGTTTAAGAGTTCTCCCTCTGGCCCATTCCGTCCACTTTCCAGGTGGGAGAACTGAGGCCCAAAGTTGTTGGCGGGGGGTGGGGGGGTGGAGGCTGATGACTCACTGACAGAGCCAGACCAGAAGCCAGCTGGGCCATCCCACTGCCCTTGCATGGAGGCTCTGCCAGGCAAGGAGTGGGACCTCTCTGGAATGGGCTGGGGACCCTTGCTCCACGAGGTCCCCCTGCCAGTCGTCTTCTGGTTGTTTTTTCATTTTTAGAGCTTGGGGATTATGTATGTCACTGGAGGAGTTATCTAGCTAGTGCCTCACCATGCATCTGCTGAGAAAGCATTCATCATTCCTGCACGTGTGTCCTTCAGCACCTGTGTGTATGTGTGTGTGCGCGGCTGTATACCTGAATTTACATAATCTGTGGGTTTTAAGTCTCCCAGCTACGAAAATCAAGTGTTTATCCTGCCTTTTCCACACAAACTCTCTCAAGGTTACTGAATGGTTGATGAGGGGATGCAAGGCTCTAGCTACAAGCCAGCTGGCATGGTGGGGCGGGAAGAGCACTGCTCTGCGGTCCGTAATGAATAACTAGGTCCAGGCGCGACCCACCAGTGCCAACATCACGAGATCAGACATTATATACCTCCTGATGGAAGTGAGTGATACCACCCACAGAGGAGTGCTGCCAAAAAATAAAAACCAAAAAACCCTGATCTCTTGTTTTGCCTCATTTTTAGGAAATACAGGTGACAGGAGGAGCCTGTGCAATGACCCCCAAGGGGATGTAATCAGTAAACCCAGACTGTGGGAAGTGCTGTAGAATAAATGACCTGTTTCCTTAACAAAAAACTTCCCAGGAAAAGAAAAGAGGTGGAGGATCTATAAATTAAGAGAGATTTATTAAGGGACATATCAACAATGGCAATGTACACACCTTATTTGAATCCTGATTCAAACACACTGGGAAAATGTGAACACTGATGAATATAATATTAAAGGACCATTGTTAAAATTTTTTGAATGCTATTCGGTGGGTTAGTCGCTCAGTCGTGTCCAAGTCTTTACAACCCCATGAACTGTTGCCCCTCAGGCTCCTCTGTCCATGGGATTCTCCAGGCGAGAATACTGGAGTGGGTAGCCATTCCCTTCTCCAGGGGATCTTCCCGACCTAGGGATCAAACCCAGGTCTCCTGCACTGTGGACAGATTCTTTATCACCTGAGCCACCAGGAAAGCCCAATCTATTCTGGCTGTCCATTAAAAAAACAGTTTGGATATGACATCTGGGATTTGCTTCAAAATAATGCAGGGGCTGAGTGGGGGCATGGAGGTAACTGGGAAGGGGAGGGATGAAGCAGGGCTGGCCAAGTCCTGACTGGTGCAACTGCGTCACGGCCACCTGGCCGTCAGTAGACCATTACCCATGATAGACAGTTGAAAAATAATTCAAAGGTCTCCAAACAACTATTAGGAGTATTTGCCTCTAGAGAGGGAAATTAGATGTCTGGTGAATGAGGATGGGGAGAATGACTTCTCAGTGTTTTGTACCACTTGGATTTTATACCATGAGTCTTTATTATCCCTTTACAAACTCATTTTTAAAAAGTCACCCAATTTAAATAACAAACTTCAAAGTGAGGTCTTGGTCATACTTTTCATCCAGGAAGTGCCTTTATTTCATCTCCTTCCAAGGAACAGGTGAGGTTCCATCTCCCTATTTGAGGAGAGGGAGCTGCGTGTCGGTGCTGCCAGCCAGTGACCGGAAAACTCGAGGACGGGTGGCGCTTCCGCGTGGTCCCTGAGCACTCACAGGACATACGATGCACAGGCCTCTGCCCGACGCGTCCCCAAGCTCTCGGGTACAGGTGTGTGTGTATGGGGGTGGCCTGTGAGGCAGCTGGGGCCACAGAGGTGGTGCGCTAAGGAGTTAAGCCCTTACAGCTGCCAGACAATGTCATTTGAAAACACCAGGTATGAAATATAAATAACAGTCGGCTGCTTTCCTTCAATCCAATTTCTGAGCAGTTGTGTGATCGATCCATTTATAAATCGATCGGCTGTCTAATCCACCTTGGCAGTCTTCTCCGCCACCACTCTCGCCAGGGTGGGGTCGGCCCCACATCCTTGTCCTCCTCGGCAGGGCAGGGAAGGGAGCTCCTCTGGAGTCCACCTGGCCGCCCGGGGAGGGGAGCGGTGTCACTGCAGCTCTGAGAGCAGGCGGAGCACGTTGGCTGAGTAGGAGTTGAGCTGCCTGGTAGCCCCCCGCAGCTGCACAGGGTGGAGGCTGGGGTGGGGAGGCGTGAACTCCTCCGGGCAGTAAAGTTCGTTCAGGAGGAACCAGGTGGAGTCCGGGTCGACCTTCATCAGGTGGAGGAAAACGCTGTGGAGAGATGGAAAAGGAGTGTGGGGGCGTGGGGGGGGTTGCTGCTGGGCTCCCCGCACCCCCAGAGGCTCTGTACTGGGCTATTTGTGAAAAAAACTGATAACCACATCACTCTGAACAGCAGAACAAAACCCGCTTTAGTTCTGAAGACCATTATGATGGTCCCAAAGTCTAACAGAAAGAGAGGTGAAGAGTTTCATTTCTGTTGACAGAGAGAGAAGGAAAGTAATTAGTCTGAGTGGAACCATATCGACATCAAACAAGCTCTTGGCAAAGAAAGTGGTTAAATTCTTGGCTACAAAGCAGTTTTTAGAAGGAAGGAAATGGATAAGGCCCACCTCCATTACAGGGTCCTCTCTGCTCACAGGACCAGTCCTGGGCAGGAACTCCCTGTCCTGCTTGGGGAGCCCGGGCAAAACCCTCAACTCGTGGGCCTCAGGTCCTGATCTCTTCCCTCCAGCAAGCTGCTGAACTCAGTACTCGAGGCCTCTGAGAACCATGGAATTTCGGTGGTCTGGATTCAACCACAGAGAGATCGGATCCAGCTGTTTCCCGTGGCAGGATCGGCTAAGCCCTGCCCTAAGGCCTTTAGGAGACACCAAATCCTGGTCACGAACACAACACAAACACAGTGGAAGGGCCCGGGCTACCCAGCGCCGGACACCCACCACAGGTGAGGTTCTTTATCTTGTCTGAATCGTGGGGTCACAACCCTTGCCTCTTATCTGCCCACATTTCATTTCTAAACCATGCCCGGGGCCACGGCACTGGGCAACCCAGGTGTAAACTTCTTACGCTCGGTGGACTCAGCGATGCAGAGTCTGGCTTTTCAGTCTCAGGAAGGGTGAGGCCCTGCCCTGGCTGGGTGGCTCTCTTGCAGCCATCCTGCCTATCTCAGCGCCTGTGCCACCTACACAGAGAGGGCTGCCTTCCCGGCCACCTCGCCCAGCTGCTTGCCCCTGACTTTTCCTTCTCAGGACACTCTTCCCAGCATTTGTCAACAGCCTGTTGACTGACCATCTCCCTTCCTTACACCACAAGCCCCTGAGGCCAGGGACGCCTGTTTCACTGCTGTATTTCGGGTGTTTGGTGTGCACACAGTAAGCACTCAACCAACATTTGATTGAACAGGTTTCATGTTTAATAAGGAAGGGACTTACCACGCTGCACACTAATGACTTCAGATAGCATCCCTCGCTGAAATAGTTGTTGTTCAATCGCTAACTCATGTCTGACTCTTTGCAACTCCATGGACTGCAGCATGCCAGGCCTCCCTGTCCCTCATCATCTCCCATAGTTTGTCCAAGTTCATGTCCATTGCATTGGTGATGTCATCCAACCACCTCATCCTCTGATGCCCTCTTCTCCTTCTGCCCTCAATCTTTCTCAGGATTGGGGTCTTTCACAATCAGTTGGCTGTTTGCATCAGGTGACCAAAATATTAGAGCTGAAATAGCTATATTCTATAAAATGACCTAAAGAGGTGAATGGCTCACCACTAAGGAAGGACCCATGGATGTCACTAACGGGAGTCACGTTACCACAGATGTCACTAGCTGCGTGATTTATCTTCATCTCAGCTTCCTCATTTCTGAAAATGGGAGATACACTTCACCCAGGGCTCTGCTGGGGTTTATTTGGGAAAACGCAGATCTGGCCCTACACAGGGCTGCCCGCATGGGATCCCAGTCTACCAGCTAACAGCGGACAGAATCTATCTGATGGATCACATTTTATTCTTGATGACCATTCTGAGGAGTCTCTCCCCTAATACTGGGCATTGGATAGGAACTTAAACAGTTGTGGCATGCCTGCTCAGTCATGTCCAAAACGGTTGCTAACTGGCGCTAAATTCTGGTTTTTAATTTTGTTAATCTGAAAAGCCTGTGCCCTTGGGAGACGGATTCAGGATGTACTTCAGTGGAGCCAGTTTTGCTTCCTTCCTTGGGTTTAACAGATGTGGGCTCAGGTGGCCAGGAAGACAGGTGGAGGGGGCACTCTGATTTTCTGACCTGTCTAGTGCCTGAAGTTTTCTTTACTCAGGATAATCTTGGGTTTATAACCTCAGCGGTGGCTCCTGGAGAAGTGATTAGAATATTCTAATTCATTGTTTCCACTTCACTGCAGAAAGGAGATGGGGCCTGCGTAGGAGACGATTTTTGTTTAAAAACAAAAATATCTTTGATAATTAGAGTGGCGAGGGAAGTGATGAAAAAATGCACCAAAACTGGGAAGCAGATTTCTATTTACACGTGATACAGTTGACAGTTTTCCCTGGTGCCAAAGGCTGTTAGAATGCAAATGATTTCATTTGATTTTTTTTTCTCCCCCTTCAAGAACTGGAACAATTCTTCAAGCGACAGCATGGGTGCACACTCTCAACTTCAAGGAGTATTTTGATCTGGGCGACACCCAGCCAAGTGGTGCTGCAGCCCAGATCAGTCACCGCTCTGTTCTGCAACGCTGAAGTTCATTTTCGGCATCCCTTTTTAACTTGCTAAATTCGGGTGTTGCATTCGTTGGCAGGAAAGGAAAAGGAAGGAAACCACTCTTTCTGCCCTTGGGGATCCCTAAATAAGACACTAACAGGGAAGCAAAGGAAAAATCACGTGCAAAGTTCATCTTCTTCTAGAAGCCAGGGCCAAACTCTTGGAAGAATTATTTTGGGTCTCATTCCTGAGCTCCTAGAGTGATAGAATCCCCAGAATGGCAGGTTGGCAATGCTGGTTTCTTCTCTCTGAGTCTGGAAGCAAATTATTTTGCCTCTGTGAACCTGTTTTCTTCTTTCTCCAAAGGAAAATAATCACACTGGCCCCACCCTCTTCACAGGTTTGTTCGGAGGCTCTAAGGAGATGAGGTGCAGGAAAGCACTTTGAAGTGTATGATGAAAACAACTGTTCCTTCCAGAAAGAGTGTGTGTGTCTCAGGAATAATTACCACTACCAACCCCGGCAGGACTGCCACACCATGGAAAATTCTCGGATGCTCTGAAAGGGGCAGAACATTTGTCTTTTGCTTCGGTCATAATTTCCTTCATATCGACTTGGTAGGGGTCCCAATTCTCAGCCACTGGGGTTGTAATTTTGCCCATTATTTTCAGGAAGAAATGAATGCACTGTTCTTTGTCCTCCGTGTGCCTGAGGTCGGGAGCAATTACTGTGCTGTGCAACTGTGCCAGGTGGCTGGTAGGCAGAGCTGTGCTCTTTGCTTGGCAAAAGACATGCGACCTGCTGAACTCTAAACACTGACAAATTCTGAACCCAGACCCTCGCTCACTCTGAGGCCCTGGGAGCTGAGCCTGAGACCCAGGAGGTGTTGTCTGACTACTCAGAGGCCCGGCTTTGCTCCAACCTCTAGGACCACCCTGTCCCGGGCCCGGTTTCTGCCCTTTTAGGGGAGAGGGGTGCCCAGACAGGGAAAGGCAGAAAGCCGAAGACCCTGAAAGCATCCTTCTGCATAACCAAAAGATGAAAGACAAAGAGGAGACCTTTGTTTTGAATTGATTGGAGTAACTGCCTGGAAAATGTTCCTAATACATCTTGAGACATGGCTGGGATGGCTGGTGAACACGCCAAATGGCCAACTCCATCTTTTTTCAAGTCCCCCCAAAAAAACACTTAAAAAAAAAAAAATATATATATATATACACCATTTAACTCCTGCACAAAAATTTCTTTCTCCTTCCCCCAGGCCCAAATTGGTGGCTCCAGGGGGCACAGTTATCAAGAGATTATCTGGTCCCCAGAGTTCTGGGAGGCACTCGGTTGGGCCTCTTGCCTCCAAGTGTCCTGAGGCGAGTGATTATCTCTCAATAACCTGTAGGGCCATGTAGCTTAAATGATAACTTGACTTTAAAAAATTTAGAACTAGCCGTTAGGCAGTTTCTAAGCAACCTCTGTTTCCATGGCAAAGAAGCCTGGTGTTTATACTGATTTTTCACTTAAAATGCGGTTTTATTGAATTTCACTTCATGCAGGCAGCCATTTCCCTGCACTTCAGCCCTATCTACAGTTGACGGGTATCAGTAAGTACCTAATAAACTCCAGACACCAAACCAACAGAACGCGACTCATTTCTTTACGATCAATATCAGGTGCTCTGAGTGACAAAGCTGGGGGTGGGGGTGCCTGCGGGGCTGGGAAACGTGCTGCTCGAATCTGATTGGCTGGGTCTGGTCCCATCTCTGTGTGGTTCACCAAATGTTTACTGGCACCTGGTCCAGTATGGGGAGCTGTGTGGACAAAGGCTCTGGCCTCAGGGCTCCCTGTCTGGTGGGGGAAGACAGATGGACCACAGACACCCACAGTGCAACATGAAGAGGGCCAGGCTCAGGTCACGGCTGGGCCAGAGCCGGGGAAGGACTCCTGACGTGGGGACCCAGCAAGTCTTTCCTGGACATCAGTGGGATTGGTTCTAAGCCCCTTCCGGCTCCAACCTGCCCCAGCGGTTCTCAAATCTGGGGGGTGAGTCCTGGGCCTGTCCATCCCAAGCAGAACCCAAAAGACACCCTCCTGCTGAAGATGCGAATATTATGGAGTGCTTCCTCACCATCTAGTGCTAGACCGCGCTGGCTTCAAGGGGAATTCTAGAAAACCGCCGGCCAACCGAGGCTCGGCAAAGCTAAATAAACCGTAACTGAAATTCAGTGCTCCCAGTTCTCCTGGGTGACAGGCTATTCTTTCTCGTCAATTACTTGCTTGAGGGATCTGCTGCTCCTTGTCTCCTTCTGGATTTATAAAATGCTCTCATGAGCTGTCTGCATAAATGCCAGTGGTAAAGAACTTGCAGCTCTGAGAGGTTTATTTATTTATTTATTTGGGGCGTTGAAAGAATTACTCAGGGCGTCTCCTTGGGGACACGACACAGGCTGTCTTTATGTGGGTGCGACTAAACTCAACTGGAGGATAAACTCACTTGTTTGAAAGTAGGCATACTGCAAAGTGATTTTGGCTTCCCTGTGGTTCCCTTTCTGGCAGAACAGCCACCACGCTCTTCTCTTCTCTGGCCACCTCTTCTCCCATGATTCTGTACCTGCTGACTCGGTACATGCTGACGCTACAAATGAGGCTGTGTGTTTCCTTTTAAATAAACGGATGCTAAGGGTATCCACGTGTCGGAGTCAGCAAAGCAGTGGGGCGATGCTTCCATACTTGGTAATTTACTCTAATGGGTCTCGCTTCATTGGTTAACCAGTATTTCAAGCCTGTCCTTTCTTGCTATTCAATTTAGCTATCTTCCCCTGCACAGAGGCCGTTTTTTTGTTTCTAAATGTTGGAAATGGAGGATTATGACTTGGAGCAACGACTTACTCTCCAAATAAATACCACCGATTGCCTTTGCAGCTATACATACTCGTTCGACTTAACTATATTTACCTGTTCACAGTCATTCATCTATCGATCACCAACCTGCACACTCACGCAGAGGCCGGTATTAAAAACATTTTAAAATGCAACCAGGACAGGAACTAAAACCATAAACACTAGTGGAAGCTTATGATGCTAATGCAGTCCCCAAAGTACCACAAGACAAAGGATCATAGTTGCAGTGGGATGACTCCATGGCTTTGTGCATATTTAAAAAGATATGGCACTGAGAGGCCCAATCTGTTACCGACAATTCAAAAATAAGCCAGAGCGGAGAAGGGTTTAAATCCCACTGGGGCCGGATTTAAAAGCAGTCCTTCCCATCTGGCCAGCTCTCCCGGCTCCAGGCCCCACTGACAGCCCAGATCCCACGATGGCAAAGCTGCTGGGCCTGGATCTCAAAGTGGCCCTGGCCGTCTGTACTCTCCGGCTGCATGCCGAGTTTCCTGGCCCTTCCTGGAAGATTCACACCCTTGCAGAAAAAGACATCTTCCTGGTAGCCTACCTGTTTTGCACCCCCTTCCTTGCCACCCTCGAATTCTTTTCCTGCAACCAACGCTTGGGTACCAAGCCAGCAGCCTCCACTGATGGAGCTGTAAGAAACAGCTCTAAGAAATGTGTTTTTGTATTTACTGCAAGGCTGTTAGGAGTCATCAGTCACAAAGGTACCTAGTATTCTTCTAAGATGACCCAGGGGTTCAGTACCCAGGGAATTCCAGAGAGGGCTGCCTTCTAAAAGCTTTCCGATCTGACTTCAGTAATGACTGGAAGTCGCACAGCAGGTATGTCTCCCTCTCTGCCTCCTCTGTTAGGAAGCCCAGAGCCTGCTGCAGGCTCATCTCTAGCAGAGGTGAAGAGTTCCAAGTCTGTGTTTTACAAATGAACCTCAGCCCTGGCTTCACTTTGTTTTCCCTCTTCTTATTTTTCCTTTAAAAAATGTCTTTGCTACTTATTTACCTTGTTGTAAATATGTACCTTTAGTTTGTAAGACACTCGAGGTCTTTTTTGGAATAAGGAGGAAGTTTAAATAATGATAATAACTACTACTGATTGACTTTTTACTCTGGGCTGACATTCTGTGTTATAGACTAATATACACGACTTTGCTAAATTTTTGTAATAATTTTATCACGCAGAAAAAAAAGATATGCTTATTCTAGTCTTGTAGATGAGGAAACTGAGACTTCCAGAAGGAAATTAATTTGCCCAAGGTGATACCACTAAGCAGTCATGTGATGCCAACTCTACCGTGATCTTCACCTTTGAACTCTCAGCACAGTATCTGGTGAATAAGAGACTCTAAAGCATCTTTTGAATAAATACATATATAATAAGACAATTGAGGCCATGTCCCTGGCTACTTCACTTGGCACTGAGATTGTCAACATTCACTCCTGCCTCTTAGGTGTTCATGTCAGACCTCAGACCCTACAAAGGGATGAAATGACCACTCTGTAGTCAGCTAAGGCTTTTGATATCTGAAATCCACTTGGTGCAGGCTGTCCAGCTACCAGGCTCAATCTCCCATCGTGAGCATCATGGTTCCTGACCCAGTATGGCATCTGTGCATGCAGGCCCCACACTGGGCTTTACCACTGGGTGGTAGATTGAATGACCCTGGCAGATTATCAGTCACGTGACAACACCGAGAAAGCATGGGAAGGATTGGTAGCATTTGATTTAATTGGTAGCACAGAGGTCCCTGCCTTCCGATCTGAAACCCAGCAACCCACTTCGTTTGTAATTTGCATGGCAGATGTCTCTTATCTTTGACACCAGGAAATCATGCCTATATCCACACAGTGAACAGCTTCAGATCTGAGTACATTTTTAGAACAGTGAGACTTGAAAAGCAGCAGTGCCTGCCAAAAGATGGATAATAGGAAAGCTAACTACTGGGTTTGGATTTGTCTACTATTAATCAAATGTCAAAAGGGAAAATATTAGGAGTGCCCTCATTTCCATGCTGGGTGTAGTCTGAGGGAGAAACAGCTCGGCAGCCCAAGCTCAAACACATTGCCCACACCATTTAAGGGGGTGAGCTGCTAATTTCAAGCTCAGCTGAACTAACGGATCACCTCTGTGGCTGCTGATCCATTCAAATATAATAAGCCCACATGTGGGTAAAGAGAGGAGTTGGGGCTCTGACGGGGATGAAGTGAACAAGCCTCTGCCAGTCTGAGTTCGTCCAGGGTCTGAGGCAGTGGCTGCCTCTTTGATGGGCTGAGATCCGACTGCTAGAAAGAATGTGGGGAAGTCAGTCAGCAAATGAACATTCAAACTTGGTCCTGGCTGCTCAAGCAAGAGTGGTAAGGGAAAGGTAGAACAACTAACATGAAAAAGATCTTTCAGGGACTTCCCTGGAGGTCCAGTGGTTAAGATTCTGCACTTCCATGCCCCCAAAATACCACGCCCAAGGGTATACATGTATGTGTAACAAATACACAACACATCATATATTTGGCAAATTTATATATCTCCCCACATGGATGATTCCCTGGTGTCTCAGATGGTAAAGAATCTGCCTACAACACAGGAGACCTTGGTTTGATTCCTGGGTCAGGAAGATCCCCTGGAGAAGGAAATGGCTACCCACTCCAGTATTCTTGCCTGGAGAATTCCACTGATAGAGGAGCCTGGTGGGCTACAATCTATGGGATCACAGAAGAGTCAGACAAGACTGAGCGACTAACGCTTTCCATACGGGTGTGCACATACAAATAAATGTAACTCCAGAAAGGGAGCACCATGAGGGCACAGGCCTCCTCTCTCCTGCTCCCCTCTAGTTTTCATGCCTGGAACAGTGCTAGGCACGGAGTAGCTACTCAATTAGCAGCATGAATGATTGCCGAGTGGAGACTTACACACTAACGCTAAGCATCGGCGTGACATGTCTGGAGGAAGCTGTTATCACCAAACCTGGTTTACAGGGAAAGGAGATGAGAGGCAAGGAAACGAAGCCACCTGCTCAGGGTCACAGAGCTAGGAAGATGTGAACCTGGGTTTGCCTGCGTCCAGGACTGGAGCCCCGGGGCTGTCTACACAATGTCCAGGAGAGGTAGACGGGGGAGGCTCTCTCCCTTTCCCACCACATGCATAAGAAGTGCAGCATCCCGCACTTGCCTAGCCAGGATGTGTATCAGCTGGTCACCACCTGCTGGCACGCTGCACCCCCAACTGGCACCTCAGGGTGACAGGTGGAGTTAGGACTGTGGGAGTGGAAACCGGGCCGCCTGAAAGCATTGTCCCTCCCTTGCTGGGTGGGCATGGGCTTCCAAGTTTGAAAAAACAGATATTGCCCAGTTCTTGTTCTGTTTAGCCTGAGGGTGGGAGATTGCCTGGATGATGTATGCAAAAGACAGGGAACCTCAGAGGCTGCCGGGAGAGAGGCCTGAGGAGTGTGGTTTTAATGGAGCTGAATTGAACCAGGTTGAGAGCATGTACTGATTGGAAGGAAAAACAGGAATTTGGGGGAATGTGTGCTCATCTCAGATTCCTTTCATGTAGGGGAAGGAAAAGCTCTGTGGTCAGAAAGGCACAGAACCGTGGAGGCCCACTGCATGCTGGGAGGTACCTCAAAGGCCACTGGGGCCACTGGGGAATTTATGTCAGTTAAGTTCTCCAACGCAGAAGGCAATGGCCAAGGCTGAGATGGGGGCGTGGCTGACAGAATGTGTTATTTTGTACTCCAGCGCTTATTCTCAGGGACTGGGCCTTATTTATAGCTCCTGACATGCTGACCCCTCCTCCCACACCCCAAACATGGTTTTCTCATTTGTTATCCACTGAAATCAGTTAACTAGGTGAACTCTGGGAGAGTTGGTATTTTTTCTTGCACAGCCAGTTAACAGTGACACCTGGTGGTAACAATCAGCAAGATTATACCCCTACTCCTACCACCCA
>SJYV01011725.1:735500-763266 GCA_006410875.1 Neotragus pygmaeus
GGGGGGGGGGCGCCTCAGAGCAGCCACCTACCCTCCCAGGCTTCCTCACCAGCCCCACCACAGCCCGAGCGAGCCAGTCACCTGCCCAGTGCCGGAAAGTCACTACCCTGGAGGGAGCTGGGGCATCTCTGAACGGCTCTAGTTTGTACTAGTTCTTTTGAATACGGAGCTGAGGCTTGAGTTTTTGTAACCCTCTGGTTACAGAACTCCCCTGTGGGCCCTGGCAGAGAACACACCACCTTTTCTTCTCCCCCAAGTGCGTAGGGGTGTCACTGACAGTTGTTGGCGGTGGGGGCGGGGGAACACTGAGCGGCAGGAGTGGAAGCAGGAGTCTGGGGTGAGGCTTCTGCAGGGGATCAGGTAAAGAGATGAGGGTGCCTGGCCTGGCAGCTTGGAGGTAAGGAGAAGCAGAGAGTGTTAAGAGAGATATCGCAAGTTAGACAGGCTTCACTTCTGGAATGGATGAGGCGTGTGAAGGAAAGAGGAGAATTAAGGACCAACACCTGGATGGATGTGCGGCCATTTGCTGAGCTGGGGCCTGTGTCACACTCAGGGGACCTCGTTCATTAGTCCCTGGAGGTCTGACTGCTTTCATACTCATTGGCCCACCCTTCTCCCTGTTTTTGCTCTGCAATCAGACTCACAAAGGGACCAGGTTGCCTATTGTCAAACGCTTCTTCTCCCATTTAGAGAGCTTATTAATTTCTGAATCAAGATGCCAAATCAGCTCTGGATCAAGGACAACACAGGTATTTTTTCCCCCTGACTTCAAAATAAGTTTACAGATAATGCGTTTGTGAAGCAATCAACCTTGCACTTCCTCCCTGCCGGGCCCGCCCAGCAGAAGGAGGTCATCTGACTCAACCCTGAGTGGAATGTGGTGGAGCAAACAAAAGGCACTGCAGTCAGGCCGGCTGGCAGCAACCTCCTCCTTCCCCACCCGCCTCCTCCCAAGGCACTTGGAATTACAACTCAAGAGTCAGCAAGGTCCAGTTTGGGTTTGATTGCTTTCAGTGGCCAAAAAAAAAAAAAAAAAAGGCAAAGAAAATTAGAAATGAAAAGATAATGAATTGTGAATATTAGCCTGTTTGATGGGTCTGAATTTGAAGGACAGCTATGGGGAGGGTGGAGGAAAAGTAGAATGAGATGGGAGATGAGAAAAACCAGACCTTTCAGACTCTCGATCGTAGCAGACACCCAGAAGAATCTGCTTCCAGATGGATCCGTCATGTTCGTGAGTTGTACTTTAAATCAGAGCACAATTAGCTTCAGGGACTCTGCCTGGGGGAGGACGATTTTCATCTTTAAGGAACGAGAATGTCTGGGGACAAGAAGCTGGTTGAGATGCGCCCCTGTGCTCGAGAAACCATGACTGATTCTGGGCATAGAGGATGTGACAGGAAAGGGACAGAAAGAAAAAAGGGAACTGGGGAAATCAAGAGCAGAAAATGGCAAAGGATAATAAATCAATTCAAAGAGATATTTCCATCACTCCCAGAGAGCGCAAGTTTTATAAGGGAGCAAGTGGGCTTTCCTCACTCACAGACAGAGAGCAGCCTTCCAGCCCTTCAGGAGGTGAGATGATGCCAACCCTACCAAGGAAGATTAGGGGCACATTTCTAGAAGCTGATGGAGTGGGAGGGGCTGTTTCTTTGCCTGGGGAGGTGGAACTGTAAGGCCCAGGGCAGAAGGCAGTGTCAGGCAGACCAGTCAGCTTTCGCCTCCGCTGCAGACGTCCAAGGACGGTAGTTCCAGGGCGCAGGCTGCTGCCGGCTAGAAGGAGGGCTCGGGAGAGGGGGGTCAGGGTGCACTGTGGGTCTCAAGTCAGGGGAAGGCTGCTGTGCTCAGTTTTAGTTTTTGCTGAATATTCCTTAGGACTCTAGGAACCAGACATAGGTTCTTCTGTTAGAGGTGGTAGAGCTATTCTTCAATAAGCAAACCTCTTAGAAATGAGAATCACATAATTTCAGAGTTGAAAAGGCCCTTTAAATCATTAGTCTAGGGGTTTTGAACGATTCTTGGTTCAATCAGATGAATGATCTAGAAAAAGACATGCACGTGTCTGCTCACACACACACACACACACACACACACACACACACACACAGGCGAGTGGGGGAGCTGAGAGAGAGGTGCCAGGGTCACCAGGGAGGAGAGCTAGAAGCCAGTCACCCTCTGCCTGCTCCCCTCCAGGACACTGTCTTTACGCTTTCGCCCCCTTTGGAACTGTTGCTGACGCTGCACCAGAGGAAAAGGTTACTTTCAAAGAGAAAGGCGTCTAGTCAAAATGCCATCTCTGGATGTTGGCACAGTTAAAGAACCCATCTTAACCTGGTGAGGAGAGAGAGAAGAGAAAGGAGCAGAGATGCCTCCACTCTGCTCGCCATTAGCAAATCATCCATAATTTAGGACAAACGTAAAAGAGATGCGGGTGATCAAGCAGACGTACCTCCTGGCCGCCTCTTGTAATTTCACGGGCTGTTTGGCACTGAGGTAAATCAAGCAGGCATCCGCCACTTTATTCAGGTCACCCTCACCTGCAGAGAGGAAAAACAAAACAAGCGTTGGCCCTCAGACTTCATCAGGGACGAGCAGTAACCCACTGCTGTTGCATGAAACTGGAACAG
The DNA here is from genome assembly GCA_006410875.1 of Neotragus pygmaeus. Lineage (NCBI taxonomy): Eukaryota > Metazoa > Chordata > Mammalia > Artiodactyla > Bovidae > Neotragus > Neotragus pygmaeus. The sequence goes on from SJYV01011725.1 coordinate 738,128, forward strand.
CTCGGCAAGATGCACGGGCTCTGTACTCCATCCCCAAGTCAAAAAACACAGCAAGGTAAATGGATAAATGAGGCCGAAGTGAGATGGAAGGATGTGTATAGGAAGGGAGATTGAGGGGAGCAAGGCCAAGTAAGAGGGCAACAGAGGGATGAGACAGAGAGGATGGGGTGTGGGTCCAGGTGAAACTGGCTGGTACCTACCGAGGTCCAGTCTCTCACAGAGGGGGCCCAGGCCCTGTAAGACGGCCAGCTGCAACTTGAAGGCCAGTGTGTGGGAGTAGACCGGTCCAGCTCTGGCACTGACAGGAGCCTGGCTGACTAAAGAGCCAGCCAGCTTTGGCAAGACATCTTTGCAGAACCGACTCCTTAGAAAATCACCACACTTGCCTCCCAGGGTACGCAAGACCTGTGGAAACAGTCCCTAATCCGGTGACTGAACATCGCTAAGGCAGCAAGAGCATTTAAAAGAATGTTTGGTAATTCAATTTCATCTCAGTCTCTGCTTGAGAAAAAAAAAAAAAGAATTATTGCTGTGAATTCCTTGCCCACGGTTTGTGATTCTGACAGTTATGAATTCAGAGGTCTCTGTTCCCGAGGCATGGCTGCTTCTATCCATAAATACAGATTACGTGGAGAATAATTCAAAGGAATCTTGGGTTGGATGAATAATGTGGTTAATACCTGGATTTTCCTCCTTTAAAAAAAAAAACAAAAAACAACCCAAGAGCTTAAAGCAGTTCACATAGATCATCTCTTGAATCTTCCTAATAGCCCTTGAAGGAAAGACTTGTGCTTGTTAACTCTAGCTGGCTGAACACACACAAACATGCCCAGGCCCAGCTCAGTGGCTGCCATGTGCAGGCGTTGGTTCGGCAGTAACTGGCCGAGGTCCTTGGCTGGGTCTGGGCAGGGACCCTGGTGGGCAGAGCTGAGTGAGAGTTCCTTCTGTTCCGTGGCACAATCTCTTATGTACATCATCCTCATTCCAACTTTCACAACAGGCAGTCTCTTTGCATGTCTCATTTTAAACTTTCTCTAGCAGAACATATTGAAACGTTTTGCCCTACTGCACAGGACCGAGTGTACAGGATAATAAGAATTTCTTTAAAAATTGGTAAGCAAGGCATATCCAGCACAGAGAGCATTTGCCGACTTTGCAGAGAACGAGGCACTTATTTCAGGGCCCTCAGCTGGACTGCACAAGGCCTGATGGAGCTCAAGGCTCACCAATGGGTCTGGCAGTNAGAATTTCTTTAAAAATTGGTAAGCAAGGCATATCCAGCACAGAGAGCATTTGCCGACTTTGCAGAGAACGAGGCACTTATTTCAGGGCCCTCAGCTGGACTGCACAAGGCCTGATGGAGCTCAAGGGTCACCAATGGGTCTGGCAGTGGGAAAGCAGCCTCAGTTACAGTGCATACACCTTTATATTTTTTGGTTTTTCCACAGTTGCTGTCATTTCAGATAGCCTATTAATTTTCTTAAAGGAAACAGCACAGATGAGTACAATTTGAGCAAGACCTCCTTCCTCCTCCCTTCCCCTAACTTCTCTTCTTCCCTCTCTCTCTCTCCACCCCGCCTCACTACCAACACATCTGTGTGTCACCTTGCACATTTTGCTTTTGAAAATACATTAGCAATTTTGTATGTTATCAGTGTAAGCTTGCATTTTGGTCCAGTATATGTTGAAGAATCCTACAGAAACACAATATACTTCTGCCAAGTATATCAGTTGCATCCCTGGCTTCATTTTATATCCCTACACATCTTTTTTTTCTTTGCCTTCTTTTTATCTTGCTCACCCACTTCTAATTTATGTTAGCTTGCCATGGTAAATGTATCTCTGTAAGCTGCCTTAAGTGCTTTTTAGAACAAGGAAGTATATAAATAAATAAGCCAAAATATGTGTGCTAACATAAGCCAAACTAACTGAGGAAGAATAATACCATACATACACAGAAGGCTTTTACCTTTTCGAAGCATTTCATCAAGTAGTCCCATTTTATCCTCGACATCAACAACTATGAGAAAGGTGGGCTAGGTGGCCACCAGCTTTGTCCAGAGTTGCTCAGCTGGACAGAGGATGCCCACTGCTCAACTGCAGACCCTCGGCCTCTCCACCTTGACTCTCTGTGCCATGCAAAGAAGGTGGGCATGAACTCACAGATTCAGGTTCTATCACTTACTACCTGTGTGATCTTTGTTTTGACTGTGCTGGGTCTTTACGGCTGTGTGAGGGCTTTCCCTAGTTGTGGTGAGTGGGGGGCTAGTCTCTAGTTGCAGTGTGTGGGCTTCTCATTGTGGTGGCTTCTCCTGTTGTGCAGCGTGGGCCCCAGACTGTGGGTTCAGTAGTTGTGGCACAAGGGCTTAGCTGCCTTGAGGTATGTGGCATCTTCCAGGACCAGGAATCGAACCCGTGTCTCCTATATCGGCAGGTGGATTCTTAACCGCTGGAAGGCAGGGAAGTCCCTAGCTGTGTGATCTTGAGAAAGTTCCTTAATATCTCTGGGCTTGTTTCCTGCTCTGTCAAAGATGGGGCTGTTAGTATCTTCCTTGCAAGGGTGTTGTAAGGAAATGAGCTCACACATGGAGAATTGCCAAGTGTGCTGCCTGGGGCACAGGAGGTGCTCAGTGGATACTGGTGGCCCTTTCATCTACTAGCTCACTCATTCTGCTTCAAATTCAAAAGGAAACTGACTTTTTTTCCTCTGTGCTTTTCTTATTTTTCTGTACTTTCTTCAAGGTATAGTAGGTCACATCAGATAAAAAGAGAACCAATCCCCTCAAAACACTGCTGAGCTTCCAACTTACATCCCCCCATCCCTATGACTGATGGCAGTGGGGCACCGGTGCGGTACCTTGAAGGCTCTGAGCACTGCCAGGGGGTCATCATTGGTGAGTCGGTGTACGAGCGAGGGCCAGGCCCGATGAGCCAAGGGAAGCAGCTGGTTCTTGTGGGACTGCAGAACAACCACGCACAGATCCAGCACATCCAGGACCTGAAAGGGAAGAGGACGTGATTGCAGCAGCCTGTAAAGGCTTGAAACCAAATATCTGCAATCAAGTCGCCACTTAAAAAGAATAAAGCTTAGACCCTCATAAGTCAAATAAACATTCATGAGTTCCTGACTACATGCCAAGCACTGGTGAGGTATACTGGGTGGGAGGCACACAGGGACAAAATACGTACATTCATAATACATATGTTTCCTTGTCTTCATGGGGGGCTTATGGTCAACTGGGGAAAGACCCAAGGTCTTAGACCTTAGCTAAGACAAATAAAGGGATGAATGACCGCCAATTGTGACGAGTGCTATGAAGGACAAAGTCAAAGGAGAAATGCAAAGACACTAAAGGGAGGGATCTACACCACACAAACTGCCGGGAGGGCTGCTGGGCTGGCTTCCTCCTCTGTCAAAAGTGGGGAGGCCAGTGTCTTCCTTGCAAGGTTGCTGTAAGGAGATGAGCAAGGCAGAAACAAGGTAGTAACTTCCACAAGGAGGCATAAAGGATGAGCGGGAGCTAGTCACATAAAGAGCGGAAGGGTTGGGACTTCCCTGGTGGTCCAGTGGCTAAGGCTCGGCACTCCCAATGCAGGATGCTTGGGTTTGATGCCTGGTCAGGAAACTAGATTTCACATGATACAACAAAGATCTCGCATGCAGCAACTAAGACCCGGTACACCCAAATAAATGAATAAATAAAATTAAAAAGAAACTAGAGCAGGGCAGCCTGAAGCGTGACAGAGGAAGGGTAAGATGGGGCCGGACCATGAAGGCATCACGTTAAGACTTTTTTATCCGGTACTAAATGCAGTGGGGAGCCAGGGGAATGTTCAGGAACGTGATATGATACAATTCATGTTTTAAAAAGGTCACTCTAGATGCTGAGTGGAGAGGGGACTTGAAGTGGGAGCGAGAAGAAGTGAGGAGGCCCTGGAGGAAACCAAGACATATGTCCACTTGGGTGGAGTCACGCGGCCACATGCTGGAGACAGAGGCAGGGATGTGAAGCGTTTGAGAGCTGTTTTGGAGAAGAAATGGCTTAAATTGCTGAAGGACTTGCTCTTTGGGGAGGTGAAGAGAAGTATTAAAAAGAGCTGCTTGGATTCAGGCTTAGCAACTGAATAGATGCAGGTGCAGCTTTATGAGACAGGAACAGGGGAGGGGGAGGAAACTGGGAGTGCAGTCGGAGATCGGGTTCTGTTGCCTCTAAGCAGAGAGGTCAAGTAGGCAGCTGGGACACTGGTCGACCTCAGAAGAGAGGTCTGGGGTAGCCTAGATGTCAACCGGTTTTTTTACCTTTCCTGAAAATATGTCCCCTGATCTCTCACGTCTCAAAGTTCACTGAAGACAAATGGCCTGCTCAGGGTCACAGGCAGTGGTCACCATGATGAGCAGGGCAGGCTTTTCCCCAGCACAGAGGAGGTGAGGGTGCATATATGAGTTAGGAAGACAGAATGAGGTCCGCAGGAAACGCAGATTGGATGCCTAGTGTGTGCTGCTCATAGGAAGATTGGAACAGAAACAGAGAACAAAACAGGCCCTGCGCTTGAGGGCTGAATAGTTACAGGAAGAAGAGAAGCCTCAGGAGAGCAGGGTAGTACTCAGGGGGAAATGGCTTTGGGATTGCTGACTGGCTTTGGATTTCTGTTCTGTCACTAACCGGGCAAGTTAGATCATACTTCATTGACTCAAAGATGCGCGCTTTCCCCCTTCTGCCTGGAATGTTCTTCCTCTCCCTTTTGCCCCTGCAGGGCTGGTTCCTTCTCAGCCTTCAAGCTTAAACATCACCCAACAACCTGGTCTAAATAAGAATGTAAGCTCCCTCTTATTCAACAGGCTGTGGGAGAGTAGGTTTCCAAACACATTTACTACAGGGGTGAATTTTCATCACAGAACCTCTCACTACCCTCACAGCATTTCCTCCATGCACATGTGTGTATCTGTGCATCACCTCTTTCCCCTCGAGAGTCAGAAATTTCCATGAAGACAGGGATCATGTCTGCTTCATTTCCTCCTACACACCCTCTGTCTGATCTGTAGCAGTCCTCAATAAGTACTGAGCGAACAAGTGAATGAGTATAAATGCCACATCTGATGCTGTTTTTCATTTATAGCCAACAACTCAGTGAGGTAGGTCATCATCATGCCTACTTTACAGATGAAGCAGAAGATGCTCAAAAAGGTACACTGATCTACTCCAGGTGACGTGGCTAGTGAGGGGCAGAACCAGGATTTGAACTCAGGTATGCCGATCTGACTCCAGTGCTGATGTTCTCCATAGCTACAATGTTTACTACACGGCGACTGGGCTTCCCTTGTGGCTCAGCTGGTAGAGAATCGGCCTGCAATGCGGGAGACCTGGTTCAATTCCTGGGCTGGGAAGATCCCCTGGAGAAGGCAAAGGCTACCCATTCCAGTATTCTGGCCTGGAGAATTCCATGGACTGTATAGCCCATGGAGTCACAAAGAGTCTGACATGACTGAGCAACTTTCACTTTCATACATGGCTGCTACAAAGTGTCCAGAAGAGGGAAGACACTTTGTTAATGTATCAACCAGACACCACTAACAAAAGGCACCTGAAAAACCACTCCTGAATGGAACAGAAAATACCAAGAAGTATCTCTGGGAAGACTAAACAAGTCCCACAAAACCCAGATGCTGAAGTTTAAAGCAATCTGTGGGCCAGGGTTTCCCAGCCCACTGCCCCTGGTCAGGGCGAAGTGCCCTCATCACTATCAGTAATTCATGGAGGCGGCTGTGTTTCTCACTCCTGCTTGAGGGTAGGCAGGAGCGGGTCAGGCTGTGCTTTCCTTTGGGTGTCAGATCTGCCCCCAGGTGATCTGAAAGCTGTGTCCCCCATGCTCACCCCGCCTGCATGCCCCTGGCCTGTTATCAGAATCACTACTGTATAGTTTAAGACCTTGCTGATGGGGAGGCTGCTTCAGAAACTGCCAGCAAGCGAGGATGTAAGATTAATAAAAGTGTTGATGCTTGGCCTAGGATGAGAATAGAAGCGGAAACAGAGATAAGGGCTACAGTCAGGCTTGGAAGAATGACCACTTTAAAGTATTAAAACCTGTGTCCCATATTAAGTCGGCACAGAAAATGATATCCTTCCCAAAGCTTATGACTCCTCCCACCCCCTGGCGCCCGCCCTTGGAGATGGGATGATTCTCTGAAACTCTGTGCTTTTAATTCCATCAAGGGGACTCAGCTCCCTTTTGGCATCTGGGTCGATACAGAAAGACTAAGATGGCATCCCACAGATAAATTCCTCCTGGGGCCTTCTCTTGGCCACCGCACATGCACTGGAGATAAGGGTGGCTCCTGCTCATCCTGCACTCACTGCCCGCAGACCAAACCTCATCCCGCTGCTCTGTGAACGCAGGGGTAGGGCTGCACACTGACCTTCAAGCGGATTTTCAGGCTTTTATCTGACATCAAGTGGATGCAGCGCTCCATCACGTCCGTGGCTATCTGGATCTGCACCGGCAGTGGTGGCTCCACATGGGGACCGGTGTCATTCCCCTCCACTTCGGGAGGGTCTGACTGCTCCTCTGGAAAAACAGGATAACTGGGGGCAGTGTTTTCTGAGAGATGCTGCACCTCAACTTAACCTCCCAATCTCAGATCTGGAGTAAGACTTTGGAGGGAAAATGTCAAGGAACTGATCCCAAGAAAACCATGTAAGAAAGGTGGGTTAAGCTCTGAGTCAAGATATTCACCAAAGTATTACCTCTAACAGCTAGGGAAACCCTCCATGTCCACTGTAGGGGAATGGTTATATAAACCGTGGTATGACCCATAGAATGAATGGCATGTTATGAAGGCCTGAAAATTCGTGTTTAACAAGGGCTTTAAGGACAAGAGAAAATGCTTATGAAATACATTGTGTTAAAAAGAGAAAAGCAAGATACATAATTGCATACACAGTGTGAGTACTATTATATAAAGACAGGAGGAAGTACAAAATATTAACAGAGATGGGGTCACGAGATAATGATTTTTATTTTTTCCTTATACCATTAGCCTTTTCTAAGTTGCCATTCATAAATATTTAAAATAAAAACATAAGAGGGCAAGGTTCTAACTGGGAGCCCTGAGGCTAGGCAGTTCCCTGGTGGGCCTCTGGCCCTTTATTCTCTCTCCTCTCCTTTTGACTAAGGGGGTACGTGCTGTCTTCTGTACCAGGCTGGAAGCTCTTTTGAGGGCCAAGATCAAGCCTTGTACATCCTGGTATGAGGGATAACACCAGGGCAGCTTGGTGCAATATACAATGATGGGGTTTGGTCAGAGGACTAGTCTTGCCTCCACATCCTACTAGCAGCTCCTCTCACCCCATGTTACCTTACCTGAAAAAAATGGGGATAAGGCATGTATATCTCATTGGCTTGTTGAGAGAATTAAATGAGATGAATGTCACCAGTTATTTATTTTCACTGCCTGGAGTGCTACATTGCATGAGGTAAGTGTAAGTTTGTAAATTAAAACAAAAAACAATTGAGTAGTGTGAAACCCAGGCCAAAATTCCTTCCCTGAAATTCTTCCTCCCTCTGCTTATAGCCTCTAGCCTCCCCCACCATCCTCATCATTTCCACGGAGCTGAGCTTTGCTCCCCTAACTTTCTTCCATTTCAGTTTCCTCTGCTGGAAAAACAAATCTTAAGAGTCTACATCTGTCTCTAACAATGCTGAAAAGATAAAGGAAAATGTTGTTTATAGGATGCTTGGATTTCCTGGTGAAAGGGGCCTCAGATACCCAAGGTGCGCTTATGGCTAAAACAAAAAACCCATGTCAAACCACTATCAATCTAAACATTCCTTATAATGCCAAGTGTGTGGTGTGTACTTGATGAATGATAATGATAAGAACGACAAGGCTGTGCTCTGTTTCTAGAGGAGGACTGGTTGTTTGAAATTCACCTACTGTAGAATGCTATTTGAGAGCTGTGGATTCTTGCTACTGGAAGAAAAATTTGGTTCATTCACTCCGCTCCTGGCGAACATCAACTAGAACCAGAAGTTCCTAATCGTGAAAGAATGGATTCAGGGATGATGCTAGAATTTCAAACAGGAATGGCCAATCTGGATTACCAGGGATCAAGATGCCTCTCCCTCATGGTTTCTAGGCTTGGTTAAGGGGTGAAGTTTACAAGGATTGGGTTGGCTCCAGAAACAAAAAGGAGAAGAAAAAGCTGTATGGATTTCTGATTAGAAAATTCTGTTTCTAGAGAGAAAAACAACTCAGTTCTGCATAAACTGTTTCTTGGTTGTGATGCTTCCCTGCTATTTAGAAGGAATTTGTTGTATTAGCTGCATTGAACTACTATTTCCTGTTATCCTGAAAAAGTATTGGCTTCAGTTCACCAGAGCCTCAGAGTAGAGACTGCAAAAAAAAAAAAGAGAGAGAGAAATCTGCTCAACTCCAACCTAACAAACTAATTTGGGACTCAGTTCGATTTAGGATAGTTCTGAGACCACCAAGCTCATTATGACTTGGCATTTTATGTTTGCAGAGGAGATTCTAATAATTTATTAATCCTTCCGTGACCTGAAGCTCCAGATTGAGCTTGTGAATAAAACAACAGGCCAGAGCTTCAACTAGCCTAAACTCCCTTCTTCACCATATCAGTTGGTAAGAAAAACACTGGAATCTTCTCCTACCAATAAATAAAATAAATGGACAAAGCATATGAAAAGATAATGGGCATAAGAAAAAAAAAAACTGTTAGGAAAGATGCGTACAGAAAGATGTTCGACCTTTCTAGTGATCAAAGACATGCAAAGTGAAATAACCAGAACCAATTTGATTCAGCGAGAAGTAAAACTGGGGATAGCCGTTGTTGGCAAGGCTGTGGTGAAACCAGTATTAATTCCGTACTGCTAAAGGGAAGGCGTAAATTGACACAACCTTTCTGGAAGGCAATTTGGGAGGCGTAAAATAATGTTCATATCCTTGACCTAGAAATCCCACTTCTGGGATTTATAAAGAAATATGCAAAAGGAAGGAAAAGGTCACATGCACAGAATCATACACCGAAGCACTGTTTATCAGAGTGAAAGCAACCTAAACTTCCCACAGGGGAATGGATGCTTAGTAGCAGCTATTAAAACATTAATTATGAAAACTCCATAGCAACGTGAAGAGTTCTTTCTTATATAACTAAATGCAAAAAGGGTATCTATACATTTCAACTGTGGCTGCAATCAAATAAAAACAGGCGTGCAACAGAAAAGCATGGAAAAAAGGCAACACACAAAGTGAGAATGCCTATGTTAGCATGGTGGGCTATGAATGACGCTTCTTATTTCCAAACTTTCTAAAATGATGTTTCATTATTTTTACAATAATCTGCTTCAAACATTAAAAAAAAAACAAAAAAACAGTTGAAGCCAAAATAAATGATAGTTACCATCTTCATTATCAAGATCGGAGACATTCCCAGCTGCCACATCCTTTTCCTTGAGGTAGTTCAGCACGAACTGTTCAATGTCTTCGGCTGTTGTGGGGTTCTCAAGGCCTTTCTCAAGACTTGCTGATCTCTGGCTCAAAGGACTCCCCTCTTCCCCTACACTTTGCTCCTGGAGTTGCCCGAGATGACCCGCGTCTGGGAACCACTGAACTGAAAATAAAGTGTTATAACGATCACCTTGGTCATTGACAATAGGCATTAGTACTTTCTAACTAGGATAAGCTCTTTGCTGTGGCCCATGTGGCCACCACAGGATCCAGTCTCTACTTCTCTCCAATCTTCTCTTCTAACCACTCCTGGCTGCCTGTTTACTCAACATCTTCTGGTTCCTCCAATCTGTCAGGTGGCCTCCTGCCTGTGAACTTCTGCACGTGCTGTTCTCATTGTCCAGAATACTTTCACCCCCTATGTCACATCTGGTTAATTCCAACTCACTTTTCATATCTTAATACAAATACACCTCACCCAGTAAAGCCACCCCTTGACTCTGTACCCCATTCCAACTTCAGTCTCTTATATGTTATATTAGACATGTTCTTTTATGTCAACTCATCACCATTTGCAGTTACTGTATTTACTTTGCATGAATCTCCCATTAGATATTGTGCTCCAGTGATCACCCCTGCAAAGTCAATCTGCCCAGCATGGAGTGGATGCTCGAAATACATGCTGAAGGAATAAATATGCCAGACTGAAGGACAGCTACAAGAGACAAAATTCTGAGTGCAGACTACATTGCTCATCAGCAGAAGAGAGGTTCAGCAGAGCCTTGAGAACTAACAAGTCTCACACAAGTATTTGATACAAAATGCTTCAGAAGGCTGGTATTTTCTCTCCAAAGCTTTTCCTTCTTCAGTGATCCTCCAATACTTTTGATGTGTCACTACGGAATAAGCTTCAAATGGTACCGAATCAGTGGTTTTCAAACTGTGCCTTGGGGAGCCTTAGGGCTCTGCAGAAATGTCTCAGGGTCACAAGAGGAAGGGCACCCAGAGCCAGCAGGGTGGGAACAGGGTTTCTATGCCTTCTGCAGCCAGCACTGCTCTAGTTTTAACTCTTTCTATATAGTGGGGTCCCCCAGGGCTTCATTTCAAAAATGGCACTTAATTCTTAAAGAACAAAACAATAAGAAAGCCTGTAGCCTGAATTTTTGTCCTCCTTTTGCAGATAGCAGAGGAAAGTCTCTGATGACCTTTGGCACCACCTAATCTCCTTTCTGCTTCCCTGGTGGCTCAGCGGTAAAGAGTCCACCTGCCAAAGGAGGAGATGTGGGTTTGATTCCCAGGTCGGGAAGATTCCCTGGAGAAAGAAATGGCAACCTGCTCCAGTATTCTTGCCTGGGACATCCCATGGACAGAGGAGCCTAGCAGGTTGTAGTCCATGGGGTCACAAAGAGTCAGACACAACTTAGCAATTAAGACAACAACAGCAACAATCTCCTTTCTATCAAGGAGTATCTGCAAAGAGTCACAGCAGTAGCAGATGGGCTATGCCCGGGCCAGGCACCTGGGAGTGGCAGAGAGCGAATGCTGGACATGAGAACCTCTGGTTCAGTATTTGAAGGTTCCTACACGAACGGATCAATTACGCCAGTGCTTTACTGCTCAGACGTAAACCTGTCCTTACTGTACTCTGAGGGACTGCATTCCCAATGGGTTAAAGCCAGTACCCAGCATTTACACTGCTGAAAGCAGACACGCTGCGAAGATTATTTTCTAGATTTAAGGCTACTGCCAGACATTACAAAATCTTTGCTCACAAATGGCTTTTAAACATATGAAAAGAAGCTCAACCTCACTCTTAATGCAAATTAAACTATAATAAGGTGCAATTTTTCTCCTATTGGATTAGCGAAGATCAAAAAGCTAAGGTAATATACAGGGGGGGTGTAGCAAAATTGCTGCTCTTATACTGCTGATGGGAGTTTAAATTGGTGTAACCTCTTTACAGAGCAATTTGAAACTGTATCTCTCTATCAAAGACTTAAATGTAACACTCTCTAAGCCAGCAATTGTCTTAGGAATTTACCCTATAGATACACTTAGACAAGTCCAAAATGACCTACAAAGATACTCACTGCAGCATTTTGTGGGGGCGGGGGGTGGGGTGGGGCAAAAATATCAGAACAAACAAAATGCCCACCAAGAAAGGACTGCTTAAACCATGGTGCAGCCATGCAACAGAACACTATGCAGCAACCAAAATACGGCAGCTCCGTGTGTGGATGGCATGTTCTTCGGAGGCCAAGGTGTGTGGCATGGATGCTTTCTCATTTTTCAGAGACTCAATTTTTTGTTGTTGTTGCTGTTACAAGTNAAACCATGGTGCAGCCATGCAACAGAACACTATGCAGCAACCAAAATACGGCAGCTCCGTGTGTGGATGGCATGTTCTTCGGAGGCCAAGGTGTGTGGCATGGATGCTTTCTCATTTTTCAGAGACTCAATTTTTTGTTGTTGTTGCTGTTACAAATAACCAGCCAACCAGTAGCTGGTGCTAAGCAGTAATTTAACTGACAGTTCTTGTCTTCACTATGGAATCCTATGGCTTTTCAGTCAATGAGTGTGAAACGCTGTGCTTATAGTAACTCGGTTTCCTAAAAGGCATACCGGGTTCTTTTAAAACCTTTCCGAAGTTCCCTGAGACCACACTTCCACTCCCATCTTAACAGAATGTGACCATCAATTAGAAGAAGAAGAGCCAGCAGGCAGTGCTACTTTGCTTCATGCGGGGCTGAGCCGGTCCCCACAGCACTGCTTACTGTTCAAAATGCAAGTGTTGTCTGGGTTATTTTGAAACTTCTGGAATAGCTATCCCCACTTTGGCAGTTTTTCCTAGGATGTTCTCAAGTCAAGCTTTTGCCATCCTCATTTTCCTTTCTACAATTTAAGGAAAAGGTGCCATATAGGATTCCTCCTTTAGAAATGCTCAAAGACACTGGCAATCTAAGGCAATTCCATTTTCAAGGCCCAAAATGAGATATCTCCTGAGAGAATGTGTGTGTGTGTGTGTAATTCCATAGACAGAGGAGCCTGGCAGGTTACAGTCCATGAGGTTGCAAAGATTCACACATGACTCAGTGACTAACACACTTTGACCTTTCTCGATGGCTAAAGCAGATAAAGAATCCATATACAGGAAGAGGGTTCAATCCCTGGGTCTAAAAGATCCCCTAGAGGAGGAAATGGTGACGTATTCCAATATTCTTGCCTGAATAATCCCATGGACAGAGGAGCATGGCGGGCTACAGTCCAAAGGGTCATGAAGAGTTCACAATTGAGCAGGCACAACTATCATAAGTGTGTGTATGCTGCACAGCATGTGAGATCTTAGTTCTTCAACCAGGGATCAAACCTGAGACCCTTGCATTGGATGCATGGAGTCTTAACTGCTGGACTGTCAGGGAAGTCCCAAGGATATTTTTAATAGGCCTTTTCTTAATATATTTTTTAAAACTCAAATTAAGACATAGTAGAGTTCTCCAAACACTAAGGGCAGGAGTCTAGGCCCTGGAATATTTGGGCCATGGAAGCCATTCATAATCTAAAATCTATAAACAGCAAGTGTTAGCTGCACTTCCGCGAGGGCAGGGACCAGATTCTCCTTGTTCATCACTGCTATCCCAGTGACTATCCCAGGACACAGGCTTCTTCGTAGGAAGAAGCCCTACTCCTAGCCCTACTCCTTCCTTTGGTCTACAAGGCCTGTGGGATTCACATTTACCCACCCTTTCAATTTCATCTGGTGTCACTCTCTCCACAGTGACCTCTCCCATTCTCCAAAGACCCCAAACCCTTTCTTCCCTCCAAGCCTTTGCACCTGCTATTTGTTTGGCCTGAATATTCTTAAAAACCCTGAAAAGGACATGACAGCTCCATGATGAGCCCTTCTCAAACTTCAGGTCATAGCTATAACGTCCCTTCTTCCAAGAAGCCCTTCCTGACCACTCTGCTACTGTTCCTGTTACCCTCTCACAGGAGCAGGAAAGCTCCTTGAGTTTATCCGTCCTGTTCACTGCTGCATCCTGATTATTTACCACAGTGTCTGACATCTAACAGGTACCCTTTATTTAATGAATGAATCACAGAACATTTACATTGCATGTTCATGAATGAACAATGGAAGCGGGATCAGCTACAGGGCAGACGACTGTCCCTGTTCAGTCATCTTCCTTGAGAAACTTTTCTTATGTGGTCTTGGCTTTGTTAGCTGACAGCATGAGGTCAGCGACCTTTCCACCCTAACTCTTGCCTGGAAGATTCCATGGGTGGAGGAGCTGGTAGGCTGCGGTCCATGGGGTCGCTAAGAGTTGGACACAACTGAGCGACTTCACTTTCATGCATTGGAGAGGGACATGGCAACCCACTCCAGTGTTCTTGCCTGGAGAATCCCAGGGACAGAGGAGCCTGGTGGGCTACCGTCTATGGGGTCACACAGAGTTGGACACGATTGAAGCAACTTAGCAGCAGCAGCAGCAGTGGTACTGAAATAAATACTGGATGTATGTTCTTTGGATAAAAGGAGCTCATGTATATATAGCTCGTTTCTTAGTTTTTAATTTTTTTCATGCAAAGATGGACTATCCAGTGGAGGGATTCTTTTTCTTAGAGTCCAAAACTTTGCCATTTTAATGGTGGCTAATACCTCCAAAAGACACCCAACAAGGTCAAAGGGAAGGAGAGAAATTCAAACCAAGTCATACAATTAAAAGGTTAAAGTTTCTAGGCCTGCTCTGACTGGCAGTCGCTAATAATTCAGCCCCTCAGTTGCACTTGCTGCATGTAGTTAGGGTACTGGACAGACCAGATATAGAACATTTCCACCATCACAGAAAGTTCTGTCGGACAGTACTGTTCTGGATTATCTGTGGACTGAATAATTCATGCTAGTTCTGTTCTCCATTAGCAAAGATACTGCTAACTCTAAATACTGTCAGAAGCAGTCTGGTATATTGAAGAGAACAAAGTCGTCATAAATCCTGACTTTCCTCCTTATTAATTGTGTGACCTCGGCTAAGTAGGAGCTCACTGAGCTTTAGTTCTCCTTCTCTGTAAAATAAAAATAACGTTTACATTTAGAGTGTGCAGGGTGTATGTCCCTGGGATAGAGCAGGGGCGTTGAGCCTCTTGGGATGAAAGAGACTGTTACAAGCATAAGAACATAAGCAATGGAACCCCAGCATAACATGTGGGACCAGATAAACAACTATACAAATAAGGAAACAATGTCTTCCATGGCATAACCACAAATAAACTAACAACAACAACAAAAAAAAAGATGCAGCAAACGAGGATACTAGTCCTTCCCTCCCATCAGCATTAAAAAAGGCTCTCAGTTTACCTAATGCTGCCATCAGGGCGTGCAGGACACTGACAAAAGTTGCAGCTTTCTTATCATAAAATTGGTCCAGGGTGGTCAAGACATCTTGAACCACGTCTGCCACCAAAGGAAGCAGGCTTGCATCCGAGTTCTGTAGCATGACTTCCAGGACCTTCGGGGTGTGGGGGTGCAGAGAGAGATGACGCAGGTTTAAAGAGATTCCGTTCACCAAATAGTCGGAATTCTCATTGATCAGGTGCTGCAGGGAGTCATAGCCACAAGCCTGGCAGATGTCCGTCATGGTGCCAACAGCCGCCTGGCTGATGAGCAGGGCTTGGTCCCCAGCCTTCTCCAGTACTGGATAGAGCGCCGACATCAAAAGCAAACGGAAGTCCTTCCCTAGTGCGTGTGCAAAGTGGCCGATCCCTTCCAACTGGATGCATATCTGCCAGATGTTGCTGTTCATGGAGCAGACCGTGGGACTTGGCTTTGAGAATGCCAGGGAAGAGGTAGGCGGGCAGGTGTGTGCACCAGAAGCGAGGGCCTGAAGGCCTGTCCACCCCACCGTCAGCTCCTCTCCCACGTCTTCAGCTTCCACGCAAGTGACCAAATACCAGTTTTCTTGGCTCGTGTATACTTCAAGTATGGAGGTCACAATCTCCCTCAGCTCCTCTGGGTCGGCTGGAGTGTGTTTTTCATGGAGATTCTCCACCCCTAGCCCAGCAGCTCCAACGACCAGCTCATTCAGGATCATGGCAGCCTGCTTCCGGTACACCACGGACTCGTGGTAGAGCTCCATAAAGTGATCCACAAGCAAGTAGAGGTTCCCATAGAAACCAAGCAGCTGACAAACCTGCCTCAAGAGCAGAAAAACCCTCTCGTCGGTGAAGAAGCGGAAATATCTCCTCTGCATTTGAGCCCAGGGCCTCGCGGCTGGAGTCTCTGGAGAAGCGCTTAGGTGTTCGGAGTTCCAGCGCCGCTCTTCAACAATCTTGACGTCGGCCACGTCTAACTCCAGGACTTGGATAAGCGCTTTGGAAAGGCGCTGGAGGTGGGCCACAGAGTTGAGGACGAAGTCCACTTTGGGGCCCAAGAGTTTCAGGTACCCGAGTAACAGGGAGAGAGCAGAGAACCGGCCCTGGTCGTCTTGGGAGCTCATCAGGCGGGGAAGGGACGTGGCCAGGGAGTGCAGGTTTTCTGACAGGACGTCAGCGAAGGCTCTGCTGCCCACTACCACCTTCTCGTCTGCGAAACGCCTCAGGGCTTTATTGCACTGGGCTTGGACGTCAGGATTCTCATCGTTTATCAGACTCACCAGGGCCTTCAGAAGGGGACCAGCTGACTCGATCAGTGACCGACTGCACTTTAACAGAAGGGCCTCAACAAAGTCTATCAGCTCCAGCCTGACCTTCCAGTGTGGGTGGACTGAAATGCACTCTGTTATCTTTTTAATAAGGATGGTCAACTTGTCACCAGTATTTTTTACCCAGCTAGCTTCCCTGTGAACCATTAGCTCCGCTACTCTGTGCTCCACGGCAGGCTTCACCCGGACCTCTGAGACCCTTCCGAGCTGGTCATCGGCCATAATGAAACTCACTGTCTCGTAAAAGACCTTGAGGGAAGACACGACGATGCTGTGCCCCTGTTTGAAGTCTCCTGTGATGACTCTGGTGAGGGTAGTGGAGAGTCCAGGTAAAAAGGAAGCAAACAAATCCCCCAGCTGCCTCTGCTGGAGCGCATCCAAGGCGCAGGGATGCTCCTGACAGTCACACTGGAAGAGCAGAACCTGCAGGCATGTTAAGGCAGCCATTTTAATTTCCTTGGATTTCTCCTGTTCTGCAAGGCCCAACAGCAAAGATACGGCAAATCCTAAGCGAGGCAGAATGGAGGGATCATAAAAAGTCAGAAGGATGTCCCCATAAGCCGAGTGCATCAACGTGCCAAGGCTCCGGATCACAGCCAGTTTCAGCTCTTCGGACACAGCCGCGAGTTTCCGAGAGCTGGGTGAATATAGGCAGGCAGAGAGCTCCGAGAAGAGCTCCTGGAGGAGGTCTTGTTCCTTGACGCATGTTGAAGAGAGGACGAAGGTGATGCACTCCACCACGCTCTGGATCAAGCGCTCTCTTTTGGGGCCTGGGGTCTTCAGGGTAAATCGCAAAGGGAAGAGGATGTATTGCTGAAGTTCCTGAAGGGCAGAGTCACTCACGGCTTGTAACTGGGCCTGGAGACGCTCCACGTTCTCCACCGTCTGCGTCTTGGTGAGCTGAACGCAGACCGGACGCAAGACACCGAAGGCCTCCTCCGGGGTGTCAAACACCGCCATTGTGCAACAGCTTTTCTCTCACTGAGGAAACATCCTGTGGGCTGGAGGGAAGGAGACTTTTCAGTACAGAGGGCCATGTTCAGAGCAAATACAAAGTGAACTCGCACTCATCACTCAACAGACGTTCAGCAGGGGCCTACATGCCAGTCACTGCACGAGATGCTGGGGGAGCAACGGAACGGAAAAGAGCCGGTTCCTGGTCTTCAGGAGCTCCCAGTCCAGTGAGGGAAGCAGATATATAGTGACAACACGGTCTATGAAGAATTAGGAGAGACCTGTGCTTACTGTCCTACATGAGCCTGGAAGACCTACATGTCTTAACACTCAGACAGCCTGGGTTTCACAGGAGGAAAACGCTGAGGCAAGACTCAGGGGAGGAGTGAATAGAAACCTCAGTGAATTTCAACATATGCAGAGGCCCATGAAACACTACCCAAAATAAGATACAGAATTATTTCCAGCACACTGAACGGCTCCCTCATTCCTTTTTGCAATCAATTCCCACTTCCCCTACCCACTGGTTACTTACCCAGAGGTAACCATTACTCTGACTTCTACCAGCATGGACTAGTTACGCCTGTTCTTATCATAGACAGGTTCTAAGCAGAGGGTGATTGGATCAACTTTACTCACTGAAAAAGACTCCCTGGCAGCTAGTAATACAGGAGAAGACTCAGAACTGGGTGGGACTGAAAGCAACATAAAATGAAAGGCAGTAGCCAAAGAGATGGGAAAACCAGGAACACATATGATATCAGAGACCACTGGAGAAGAGAGGTTGAGGCAGGATGGAGAGGTGGATAGCAGGCAGTCAGGGAAAGGAGACAGGTTTATAGGTAATCGAAGGAGCTCAGCAACTTTACGCAAGAACAGGTCTTTTTCTCTACGGGGGGAAATGCAAAGTCATGGGCTGACAGTGAACAAGAAGGAGGGGAAACAGAGGGCTTGAGGAGAGAAATAAGTCTCCAGTATTCCCTCTGGGGAAAGCAAAGCATGCTGGGAAGACATAAAAGCCTGGTCCCAGGGTACTAAGGATTGAGCTGAAGCTGGAGACCATAAATACACATGGCTGTAAAAGGAAGGCACTGGATGGAGGCTTAGAGATCACCTAGCCTGGTGGTTTGTGTCTCTCTCTCTCTATTTGCTGGGGGCTTCTGAACAGATGATGACAAGATAGTACCTGCTGGCACTTCCCTGGCAGTCCAGTGGCTAAGACTCCACGCTCCTAATGCAGGGGACCCAGGATCAATCCCCAGTCAGGGAATTAGATTCCACATGCTGCAAATAAAAATCCTGTATGCCATAACTAAGACCCATGGCAGCCAAACAAATAAAATTTAAAAAAAAAAAAAAGTGTCTGCCGCTTCTCCCTGTCCCAATACTGCTGGCAGGCAAGTGGTTCCTGGTAGGTGTGGGCAAAATCGGCTCAGCCCAGAGAGAGGGCTGGTCCTGGATTTCTCCCCTGGGGTCAGGAGGGGGCTCTGGGGCAACGATTAGGTTCTCATACCCCGTATAGAGTTTGGTCCCCAGAGTTCTACGAGAGGAAGGGCACTGCTGGAATGTGAGGTTCCTAGTCTCTGTGACCTCCAAGAACCCAGGAAAGAGAAGAAGCTCAAATCCTCTCTTATCCAGGCTAGCAAAATGCCAGGTATGGATGCCAGAAAGCTAAGCCAAGGACTACTGATGCTCCATCAGCACCAGCTCACACACCGACGATCTGGTGGTACTAGTAACTGTAACAACAGAATGAAAGAAGTAACCACTTAATGGGACACAGAGGTCAGGAGTAGGAAAGGCAGAGAGAGCAGCCCTGAGGTGGTGAACCTTACAGTAACAGAACAACTGAAGGAGATACAAGGTTTAGCGGTGGCTCAGCAGTAAGCAATCCGCTTGCTAATGTAGAAAACACAGGTTCAATCCCGGGGTTGGGAAGACCCACTGAAGAAGAAAAATGGCAACCCACTCCAGTATTCTTGGCTGGGAAATCCCATGGACAGAGGAGCCTGGTGGGCTACAGTCCATGGGGTCACAAAGAGTCAGACAGGACTTAGCGTGACCCAAACAACAACAAAAGGAGATAGATATAAATCTGGAAAACAGTAATAAGGAAGTTCAATTATAAGATAAAAAGATATCTCTTAGAATTTTAAAAACATGTCTTTCCATACCAAAAACACTCAACTGATTAAAAAAAATTTTTTTTAAGACAGTTAATCGCTGTGATCCTATTAGTGGTTGGCAAGATCAAGTAGAGCTATCTTAAAACTGAGCAGAAATACAAAGAGACAAAAAACGTGAGGCTTGGAGGACAGATCTGGGAGAACCCACATATAAATAGCTGGGAATTCTAGGAGAAAAAAGAACAGATGGAGGAGCTAAAACAAATAAACAACTGAAACACTTCCCTGAGCTGCAAAAAGATTTACCTGGAGATTGAAAAGACTGGAGGATACACATCTAGTCACATTCTGGTAAAATTCCTGTACAATAAAAGATAAAAGCAGGGGGAGATCACATATGCCTTCAGGAAGAAACAACAAATAACTTAGAAAAAGACCAGCTTTGGACTTCTCATTTGCAACAGAAGACAGTGGAATAGCATCTACTGACTGCAAATAAAGGATTGTGGCCCCCAAACCCTACTTACAGTAAAGAGAAGCAGCTGTCAGGGTCAAAGAGCCACAGACAAGGATTCAGAGAGAGTAGCTCTGCACGTCCTACCACAGGACTCCATTCAAATAAGTGACTCAAAACAGACTTAAAATGGGAAGGTGAATGAAGAAGGAAACACTGCTTAGAAACGTTTTGATCTTTTAGCATGGAAACCTTCCTTCAAATAGAACAGTTTAAATGGAAGCCCAGCATGTAAAACTGATCAAATCAGTGTCTGGTTAAAGCTGGGTGGAAGGCCTGGGGTTCTGCATTTCTCTTATTCATCTCAGGAGTTTCAGGAAGATAACTGGGGGTCCCAGGATCTACATTCTCAGATTACATGATGAAAACGGTAACAGAGCTAGTGACGTGAGACCACGGCCTGTCCCAAACTGAACTCATCTGCTCTTCCTGCTGTATGCGCTTCGTGATTTATGGTCCTCGCCTGGGCTAGACACCTTAGACTCTCTGCATTCTTTCACCTCCTTTTAAAAAAAGAAAAAGTTTATTTTTGGCTCTGCTGGGTCTTCGTTGCTGCCCAAGTTTTCCTAAGGTTGCGGCGAGCAGGGACTACTCCTCGTTGTGGTGGCTGGGCTTCTCACTGCAGGGGCTTCTCTTGTTGTGCAGCACAGGCTTCGGTGGTTGCGGCTCATGGGTCCAAGAATTCGCAGGCTCAGTCGTTGCAACTCCTAGGCTCTAGGGTGCAGGCTCAGTAGTTGTGGCGCACAGGCTCAGGTGCTCTGTGGCATGTGGGACTCTTCTGGACCAGGGACTGAACCTGTGTCTCCTGCTTTGGCAGGTGGATTCTTTACCACAGAGCCACTGAGGAAGCCCCTCTCCTAATTCCACTCTTCCCTTAAGCTTCATCAGTTCTACTCCTTCAATGTCTTTCAAACCTATTGATGCTTATAATCATCTATTTAATATTGGACTGACCATAATGTTTTTTCTTCGGCAACCCTTGCCTTGTGTGTGTGTCCTTCTTGAACCCACATTTCACACTGACATGTAAGTAATTTTTTAAAACAAAAACCTGGATCACTCTTTTCCATGGTTAAAATTCGTCACCTGTTCTTTGTAGCCTGCCGAAAGTACAAATGCCTTTGTACCATGGCGTACAGGGCTCTGCACCATCAGGCCCATGCTCAACTTCATTCCTCGCTGCTTCGCCCCTTGAAATGGAAACTGCACCATGTGAAATGATACAACTTGCAATTCCCTAAACAGGTGGTGCTGTCATATTCACCTTTCTCCTAGCACTGTATACACTGCTATTACAGTATTCAGCATGCTGAATTATTTTGTTTGTGCCTGTTTTACCTACTTTAGACTAGGCAACCATAAACCTAGAAGCTGCAAGAGCATCTGGCATATGACAAAGCACTCAAAAACATCTGTACAGATTCTCCTTTCAAATAGCTTCAGTAGAGGATAGCAGGCCAGTACACCCAGTGACAACTAGAGAAACCCAGAGAAATTTTAAAAACCGTTTCTTAAAGCATCAAATATTTGTAGAAGCAACAAAGACCTGATGGACTAAGACTCCAGTGAAGGATTTGAAAGTCACAGTGAGTCAACAATCAACAGCTGGTTTGTTAGTTTTCCTTTGGTCTATTTGCTGATTCTGGACATGGCTCAAGCTTATGATGAGGCCCAGGCCAAGGGCTGTCACTGATGAAAAAGCAACAATGATGCTTTTAATGTGGTCATATAGGATTGGGGTCCTATAAGCAAAACCATAGTCTTCAGGAATCTCAAAATACATGACTTCTGAGAGGAGGCTGCTGCTGGGGGACAGATGGCTGAGAAATGGCTAACAAAATGAAAGAGATTAACCCACAGATTCAAGAAGCTCAGCAAACTCCAAGCTGATAATACAAAGAGAAACACAGAGACACATCATACAGTCAAAAAGCTAGAAATAAAGAGAAAAATCTTAATATAGCGGTAGAAGTGATAGATAACTTCTCTAAAGAAATGATGAAATCCACAAAACAATAGAATGACATTTCTAAAGTGATGAAAGAAAGTAACTGCTAACCTTGAATTTTATACTCTACAAAATATCTTTCAAAATTGAAGGTAAAATGCAAGACAATAATGCACAAAAGTTGCATGGATGGTGTAAAAGGAGATAAGGATATTAAGAGACTAGTAGTACCAGTAAGTGGTTAAAAAAAAAACACAAAAAACTGTATTAGCATCTCCTGGAGTTTGCTCAAATGTCCATTGAGTCGATGATGCCATCCAACCATCTCATCCTCTCTCGCCCCCTTCTCCTCCTGCCCTCAATCTTTCCTAGCATCACAGTCTTTTCCAATGAGTCAGCTGTTCACATCAGCTGGCTAAAGTATTAGAGCTTCAGCATCAGTCCTTCTGATGAATATTCAGGGTTGATTTCTTTTAGGACTGATTGGTTTCATTTCCTTGATGTCCAAGGGACTCTCAAGAGTCTTCTCTAGCACCACAGTTTGAAAGCATCAATTCTAGGGGCTCAGCCTTCTTTATGGTCCAACTCTCACAACCATACATGACCACTGGAAAGACCATAGCTTTAATCCATGGAGCCTTGTTCCATGTCTGGTTCTACAGGGAGGGAACACAGCCTTACCCATTAGCAGAAAATTGGATTAAAGATTTACTGAGCAAGGTCCTGCCCACCAGAGCAAGACCTAGCTTCCCCTACAGCTAGTCCCTCCCATCAGAAGCTTGCACAAGCCTCTTATCCTTATCCATCAGAGGGCAGATAGAATGAAAATCACAATCACAGAAAACTAACCAAAATGATCACAGGGATCAAAGCCTTGTATAACTCAATGAAACTATGAACCATGCCATGCAGGGCCATCCAAGACAGATGGGTCATGGCGGACAGTTCTGACAAAATGTGGTCCACTGGAGACGGGAATGGTAAACCACTTCAGCATTCTTGCTTTGAGAACCCCATGAATAGCATGAAAAGGGATAATAAATATTTTTTATTAATCCAAAGGAAGGTGAAAAATGAGAAAAAACGGAAGCAAAACCAGTAAGTCAAACAGAAGACAAATACTTAGTAAGATGGTATTAAGAATAAGAAGCCCAAAAGAAACACTGATTACGTTAATTCTGAATTTCTCTACAGTGGCTCTATTGACATTTTTGAGCTGGATAATTTATTGGTAGAGGACTGGTCTGTGCATTGTCAGATGTTGAGCAGCATCTCTGGCCCCATCCCCAACATGCCAGGAATGCTCCCCTAAGAGTACCAACCAAAAACGTCTCCAGATAGTGACAAATGACCTGTGGAGGGTAAAAATCACTCTGGCTGAGAACCACTGGTACAGAGTCAACATAATCCAAGCCAAAACACAGCAGCATTTTTGTAGAAAGTTACAAGATTATTCTAAAATTGATATGGGAATACAAACCACCTATAATAGCTAATAATAAGATAATAGCTAATAATAAGGTAATCTTGAAGAAGAGGAATTAAATTGGTAAATTACACTACCTGATTTCAAGATTTACTGTAAAGATATGATAATTAAAGGCAGAGTGCTATTGGCAAAAAGAAAGACAAATAAATTAATGGAACAGAAGAGAGTCCAGAAATAACCCCCACACAAAGAGACTTAACCCCTTCAACAGAGACTCCACATGTAGAAGGTGACACTGAAATAAACTGGCAAAGAATAGGTCTTGATTACACTTCATACTAGATTTAAATGTGAAATGACAAATAATAAATCTCTCTAAAGAAAAAGAAAATCTTTGTAATGTTGGAGTAGCCAAAGATTTCTTAAACAGGACACAGAAAAGAGCTAACCATAGAAAATAATGGATAAATTGGATGATGTTAAAATTAAGAACTTTTGTTCACCAAAAGATACCATTAAGAAGGTGAAAACAACCCATGAAGTGAGGAAAGATATCTGATATGTCTGATAACACATCCATATTTATAATAAAGATTTTCTATAAATCATTAAGGAAAAGACAACCCAGCAGAAACATGGAAAAGGACTTGCACAAGCAAACCACAATAGAGGATGTCTAGATGGCCAATAAACAGATGAAAAGATATTTACAGATAGTAACATCATTAGTACGGAAAACGCAATATAAAACCGCAACAAAACACCATTACACAACAACTAGAAGGGCTAAACTGAAAAAAGGGGGAGAAAAAAGCAAATACTAGGTGTTGGCAAGGATATGAAGCAACTAGAGCTCTCATTCAGTGCTGGTAAGAGTGTAACTGGTACTACTACTTTGGAAAATACTTAGGCAGTATCTATCATTCTAAAGATAAACAAACATACACACTATGATCTAGTAAGCACATTCTTTGATAAATATACCCAACAGAAATGCATACAATAGATGTGTTCTGGAATACACTATCCACAATTGCCTCCACATTAAAAACTACTGCACATCTATAGTAGAATGCATAAATAGCAGTATATTCTCCCAATGGGATACTGTACAGATGAAGATTTACCACAATTGAGAATCTTCAAAGAAGGGGTTATGGGTTCAGAAATACATAAACCAGCTTTCTGTAAGGAAGAGAGTATAACAAATGGCTACTTTGGCATGACTATAAAAGGTACTCATATATAACACCTTTATGGGATGGCCATGAAATCACACCTGTGTGACAATATGTCAATTACAGAAGAAACTGTTAGAGATTTAGAAGCTTAGGTGTCTAGATTCTATTCCTATAAAACGCAACCCTGATTATTTAAAGTGGTACTGCAAAGTCTGATGCTTATATAACTTACAACAAGAGGCATTCTGGCCCAGAAAGTGATACTGGGATGAGGCACTCAGAACAACCTGATTCTCTGGGTGAGCAGAGAAGACAAGCCAGAGTTCAACAGTGGCAGAGAGTGACTGAATAAACCAGTTCTTGACTCTTATCTTTTCCAAGTTCAGTGGAGCCCTACTGGGTTGTGGAAAGCAGTCCCTGGGGAGGTGTTGGAACAGAACTGCAATCAGTGTTTGAGTGAACCCATTTCTCTGGCAACCTCTCCCCCTCCTCCCCGTCTCTTTCTGCTTTGTCACAGGCATGGGCGATATAAGACCTCTGTGCCATGGTGTGCAGGTGCGGAAGACAAATGGACACTCTGTATAGGATAAGGTGCTACACTTTTGTTATTGTTGTTTAGTCGCTAAGTCGTGTCCCATTCTTTTGTGACCCCCTGGACTGTAGCCCACCAGGCTCCTCTGTCCATAGGATTTCCCAGGCAAGAATACAGGAGTGGGTTGCCATGTGCTTCTCTAACGCATCTTCTGGACCGAAGGATCCAACCCGAGTCTCTTGCCTTGGCAGGCAGATTCTTTATCACTGAGTTACCAGGGACCCCCCCACCCCA
>SJYV01011725.1:767303-777620 GCA_006410875.1 Neotragus pygmaeus
ATGAACCCCTGGCTTGAGAGTGAAGAATCTGTGACAAGATAACCTCAATTTGTTTCCAAGTTCTGTTGTTCTTGTGTCCAAGTTACACCGAACAGATTACTCATCCATGTTTAATGTTTTCTCATATATCAAATAGTGATACCCATACCCCATGGGCTTCCCTGGTGGCTCAGAGGGTAAAGCGTCTGCCTACAATGCAGGAGACTTGGGTTCAATCTCTGGGTCGGGAAGATCCCCTGGAGAAGGGAATGGCAACCCACTCCATTACTCTTGCCTGGAAAATCCCATGGACTGAGAAGTCTGGTAGGCTACAGTCCATGGGATCGCAAAGAGTCGGACATGACTGAGCAACTTCACATACCCCATAGGACTGTTGCTAACGATTAAATAAAAGAATGTATGTAAGATGCTTAATACATAGTAACCTGGTGTAAAAGTGCTCACTATATGACACTGTTACTTAATATAGAAAGATGGCCTAGATTTGGGGCTTCCCTGGTAGCTCAGCTGGTAAAGAATCCATCTGCAAAGCAGGAGACCCTGGTTTGATTCCCAGGTTGGGAAGATCTGCTGGAGAAGGGACAGGCTACCCACTCCAGAATTCTTGGGCTTTCCTGGTGGCTCAATGGCACCCCACTCCAGTGCTCTTGCCTGGAAAATCCCATGGATGAGGAGCCTGGTAGGCTGCAATCCATGGGGTCGCTAGGAGTTGGACACGACTGAGCGACTTCACTTTCACTTTTCACTTTCATTCATTGGAGAAGGAAACAGCAACCCACTCCAGTGTTCTTGCCTGGAGAATCCCAGGGACGGTGGAGCCTGGTGGGCTGCAGTCCATGGGGTTGCACAGAGTCAGACATGACTGAAGCGATTCAGCAGCAGCAGTAGCAGCTGATAAAGAATCCACCTGCAATGGGGGAGACCTGGGTTCCATCCCTGGGTTGGGAAGATCCCATGGAGAAGGGAACAGCTACCCACTCCAGAATTCTGGCCTGGAGAATTCCATGGACTGTATAGTCTATGGGGTCAAAAAGAATTGGACACGACTGAGCAACTGGACTCAAAGGCCCTAGGTTATAATTATTACTGGATATTGACTGTGATTTTAGGCTTTTCACCTCTTTGATATTAATTCACTCAATCAGCTACGAATAAGGCGTTAGGGTAAAAAAGGTAGAGTCCCTTCCCTGTAATCTTAGATATATGATCTTAGGTAGGTCACCTAAACTTTCTCAGCCTCAGTTTTTTTATTTGCCAAATGGGAATACATAATACTATCTCATAGCTTTGTTGTGACGATTAAATGAGTCACTGTGTGAAAACACTGTATCTAGCTCACAGCAGCAGCTCATTATGTTGCCTGTGATTATCACGATTCCAGTCTGGAGGAGAAGTAAAAGCAGCTAAGCAAAAATCAGGGCAATAAGAGCAAAAACAGGCATTGACTATAATAGAACAGCGTTTCCGAACTGGAATCTGCTTCAACTGGTCGGTTCCACTATGATCGGGACATTTAAAATTCCTGTTATGTCTACAATAACCTAACTCCCTACCACCAACCCCATAGCAGTTAAAAGGACAAATTTTTCTGGTGATTTGATAACTGAAATTTATAACTTTTTTGAAATAGTAAAAGAGTACAGAGTATTTCTGTTTCTGAAAACAGTGTCAAATAGTGTTTCTTAAAGGAGGTTAACGAACCCACTGACTTTCTTAACCACCCACAAAGTTAACATATGGTACTTAAAGTCAAACGGACCCCTCCAGAGAGCAGCCTTTAATTCCCCTAAGAGCAGGAAGATCCCCTGGAGTAGGAAACGGCAAACCCACTCCAGTATCCTTGCTTGGAAAATCTCATGAATAGGGGCGCCTGGCACGGCAGTCCATGGGGTTGCAAAGAGTCAAATTCTAGTGAGCAGGCACGCACAACAACCAAGAGCAGAAAGGCGTGTTTTACAGCGGTGCCGTCACAAACTCAACATCGGCACTGGCCACTAAGGGCAGTTCTGGAGGTGGAGTGGCCACCCACCGCGTCGGGAGGGGGGCGTCACCTCTGGAGAAAGAAGAGCAAAAGCCAAGGTGTGGAGGCAGAAAAAGTGCACGTGCGCGGCTCGGTGGAACCAAAAAAACACAGCTTTTTGTGGTGGGAGGTCAGAAAGCAGGAGGAAGAGTGTGGCTGCGGCCTGCCGGGTGAGGGAGAAAGGCCCCGTTCCATTCCCAGACTATGATCTCTCAGTCTCATCGTCTCCCTGGGGTTCCCCTCTAAGGGCTCGCGGTTGCTGGGCTCCCTCCTGCTCGCGCCACTCTTCCCTTACCTTGTCTTCAAGCCTTTCCCTCACTCTCCCGCCTCCTCCGCCGCGCCGGAAGTGACGCATAATTCGCGCACCGCCCAGCGCCAGAAAGGTTCTGCGGGAGCGGGAGAAAGGGTTCCGAAGAGACTCACTGCGCCGGCGTGCGGGCGCGAGCGGTCACAGCGCCTTCCGGAGGCCGTCGAATTGCGCTCCTTTCCCGGTCTGCCGCTCTCGGAGTACTCAAGAGCGAGATTCAAAGAGGCCTTCTGTTCAAGGTGTATTCTACACTCTGACTCCCCCCACCGCGGTGCCCCACCACTTCTGCGCTTGCCCTTTGACCCTGCGCTCGCGGCGGGGTGAGAGGTCGGTGGCCATCTTGTGGCGGCGGTGCGGGTGGTTGTTACTGCGGAGACCCATCCCCTCCCCCGCCGGGCCCCCGGCCGTCTGTCAGTCCGTAAAGAGTCCCGCAGGCGGGTGGAGTGAGGCCCCGGCCTCGTGCCGTCACTCTTGCCGCCGCACTGGGCGGCCTAGGCCGCTCCCTGCCGGGCCTCACCGCCGCCACCATGTCCTCCTTCTCCGAGTCGGCGCTGGAGAAGAAGCTCTCGGAGCTGAGCAACTCTCAGCAGAGCGTGCAGACCCTCTCCCTGTGGCTCATCCACCACCGCAAGCACGCGGGACCCATCGTCTCGGTGTGGCATCGCGAGCTCCGCAAAGGTAAACATCCTCTCCGGCCCCCTCCGGTCCTCCCCCGGGTAGCCCTCGTCCGCACCCACTCCCGCGGCTCCTGTAGCTTCTTTGCTGAGCCGTGGCTTTCCAGGCCCGGACCTGTGATCGATTGCGCTTGCTGAGGTTGGAGACAGTGTTATCCTCATTTCTCGGAGAAGGAAACCGAGGCCTCGGAAGGTTTAAGGTGCTTAAGTTCCACTGACCGGGGCCCAGGATTCTCAGTTCATCCAGTCGTTTGCCCCCTCCGGCTTCTTCTGACACTTGTGACTATTATTCTCTCGGCCCCGTTGAGCGCCAGGTGGAGGGTACAGGGCCTGGCCTGTTGTGTGCCGGGCACTGGCTAGGGATTTGAAGTAAGATTGCCCAGATTGAGCCCTGGCTCAGCCACTTTCACTAGCTGAGTGATATCTGGCAAGTTTCTTCTAAGCCTCTGTTTTCTCATCTGTCAAACGAAAATGAGGACAGTCGGCCCTTACAGAGGCTTTATTCTGTGCCAGTCAGTGTGCTAGGACCTTCCGTACATCCTTGCACTCAATGCTCAGCACTGTCCTGGGGAGTGGATGTAGTCACTGACGTTACAGAGAAGTTCGGCCGCTTCCCCTAGACCTGGCCTCAGCCTCCTCTCATGCAGCTCTCCTTGGTTCTAGATCCTGCCCGGCAGCTGGCCGCCATTGATTGAGCTCAGCCTGTCATGTGCCAGGTACTGGGCTGGGTGCTTGAAAGCCAACTGCCTGGAATCTAATCTAAGCCCGACTTTGTCATTTACTGAGCTCCGGCAGCTTAACTTCTCTATATCTCAGTTTCCTGATCTGTAAGATGAAGATGATGATAAGTGATACTTACGGTGCGTTTGTTCTGTGCCAAGTGCAGTACTGATATCTTTACACACATCATTTTTTTTCATTCTCAGAGTTCTATGAAGTAGGAACTTGGCAGGTGAGGAAAAAGGAGGCTCAAAGGGTGTGTGGTGAAGAGTAATCAGCCTAATCCACATGAACGTCTAGCATGGTGTCCGGCACAGTGTAGGCATTGGATAGATACAGTGAGGGGGATACTGGTGACTCCATGTGTGACATGGTCTTTGCCACAGTTGCTTTCAGGGGAGGAAAGATGGTCACCCACATAGCTGTCGCATTCCCTGGTGAGTTTCAGAGCAGAAAGCCGAGGAAATGAAGCTTAGCGCTGTTTTGGACAGCCTGTGTGTCGTAGACCTTTTATAGGATAGGAGGTAACTTTACATGTGTCCTCTGCTCTCTGTGAGCTCAGGTTGTCACCCGGTTATGCAGATGAGAGAACCTGTGAGCCTGGGATAACATCAGATTGGCAGACACCAAAATCTGGGATTCTTTTGAGAGACCCAATTCTAGTCCTCTGGCAGAGACCCTCCCCCCTCTCCCCCCAAATATCATGTGCTGTACTGAGGTGTGAGGGGGCGGTCCGCCCCATCCTTCTAGATAGTTGGAGAATAGAGCCTGGGTCTCCCAGAACCTCATTCATGTACCCCACTGTGCCACTCAGATCATCTGAGACGTGGGGAGAAAATTTGAATTGCCTCTATAGGATCCTTTCTAGTAGGATCTCAGGGCATGTCAAAATCCATCTCAAATGTCACTTCTTTTGTGATGCCATCTTAATTCCCCACCTCACCATATTTGAGTTACTGAGAGTAACAATTTAGAGTTCTTTTGTTTATGAAGCTAAATGGCAATCCACGCCAGGACTATTGCCTGGAAAATCCCATGGACAGAGGAGCCTGGTAGGCTACAGTCCATGGGGTCGCGAAGAGTCGGACACGACTAAGTGACTTTCCTTTAAACCCTAATCTCGTATAATGGAACCTTATGTTGTAAGTAGTTCAACATTATTATCCTTGTTTTATAGATGAAAAGATAAAGATACGAAGAGATTAAATGCTCTGTTAAGAGTTATCCACCTGGGACATGAGCTTTCTGTGATGAAAGAAATGTTTTACATTTGCTGTCCAATAAGGTAGCCTCTTGCCATGAGCACTCAAAATGTGTGACTAAGGAAGTTTCAAATAAATAAAATGGAAAATTCAGTTCCTGAGTTTTGTTAGGTACAAAGCAAATATTCATAGCTGCATGTGGCTAGTGGCTACCATATTGGACAATATAGAACTAGAGGCTGGTCTTCCAAGCCTCATGATACAGTTTTCTAATACCCAAGCTTCCTTCATGAATTGAAAATGCCTCCACACTAAAGGGGAAAGGGATTTTGTGCCCTAACATTCAAATTGACTAGCCCTTTAGGTTCTAGCCCACCCTGAGTCTTTAAAAGTGGGCATTTCTGTCTGTAGTCATTTCTTTAAGACACAGATTGTCTTATTGCCTCCAAATATTTATGAGACTTAAAACTTTTTCTTTTTCCTGCTTGAATACTATTTCTATTCCTGCTATTATTTTCTTTCCATTTCTGAGGAATAATTCTTAATTTATCCCTTTGGATTCTGTTCTAGGTAGAACAGCTCCCTTTATTTTTGAAACAATTTGGTGTAAGACACTCTGTGTTGTTGCTATTTAGTTGCAAAGTCGTGTTCCGCTCTTTTGCAACCCCATGGACTGTATGTAGCCTGCCAGGTTCCTCTGCCTATGGGATTTCCCAGGCAGGAATACTGGAGTAGTTGGCCATTTCCTTCTCCAGGGAAAATGCTCTTAGATGAACATTTTTCAGTAGTGTTTTGTACCCAGGTACAAAATGCAGGTAAGTAAACCTTTTTTTAAAAAAAGTTAGTTTCCGTAGATGTCAGGACTAGCCAAAGTGAAAGTGAAAAATTTTGGACAGCCAGTTACTTAAACCTTGCTCAATAACTGTTTCAACCAATTTGGAATGGGCCTCTGTAGGGAGTGAAAGAATCTATACTGACATATTGGAAAGACACCTGAACAAGTGAGTTATCACCCAGGGCTGGAGTAGACGGTATGTGTGTGTGTGTGTTCTGTGTATTATGACTGTATTTTCAAATATTCCAGGGTTTTGTAGGGTTTTCTTTGTTGTTTTTGTTTGTTTTGGCTGTGGCTTGTGGGATCTTAGTTCCCACAAGAACCAAGGGGTAGAACCAGGCCCTAGGCAGTGAGCGCTCAGAGTCCTAACCACTGGACCACCAGAGAATTCCATCTAAGGCTTTGTTATATTGCCTTTGCATATATGGTGCTAATGTTGACTGTTCGGGACACTGAATGTGGGGGGATGAAGTTTTATCCTAAACAAATTCCCATTGCTAAGTTTGAGGGTGATGAGAATTAATTGGCATCATAGATGGTGAAAACCTTGGCTCTGTATCTTCTTAGCTATCATACTTGTAATAATGCACAGTGTATCAGGTCTTGAATGGCCTAATAGACATTTTACAATATGGATTCTGGGCTTTTTTTAAAAAAAAAAACATAAAGTGTATCGTATTTGTAAAGCTTCACTTAGTCCGATTTCCTTTGTAGAAGTTCTGTTTTACTTTCTGAATCTTCAGCTTTTGTGGTGTTGTTAACGTGATAGTTTAATTTGCTGCAATATCCTAGAACAAGGTTTACTTTTAAAAAAAAGTGCTTTTTGCTGTAATCATACTTTTGTAGCAACAGTGGCATATTGAAACTATTGATGCTTATGTTTTGCTTTTGAATGATCGCTAGAACAATTAAAAATAGCTCCAGGTTTTCAATATTCTCATCAGTTGGCTGTCTAAACTAGGTTATTACCAGAAGGTTAATACAGTTCAGTGTATCCATGTTTAATTTTATGAGGACTTTAAGTCATCAATTTAAACTATAACATGCCTTAAAAATCTTGTTTTTACCTGAGTTATTCTCCTGTACTACATTTTAAAATGTCAGATCTTATGCCTGCTGTGTCAGAATTTATGCATGGTGTGTGCATTTCAAAAGAAACAGAAATGGTTTCTCAGAGCAAGGAATAAGGACTAGTAATTCAGTGTGTAAAGTTTGACAAAGGACTTGCTTGAGTTTTTCGGACACTTTGATGTTGAGGAAAACTTTGATTTGAACTGATTGTGTTACTGTTTATTTCTTACAAAGGAAAACTGGGACCACAAATGATATTGATGTAACTCCATGGTTGAAAAGTTATGTGCAGAGAAGCCGGGAAATTCAGTCTGTTCCCCTAAGCAACTGTAACTCAGATATATTGCATGAGGTTTTTATGCTTTAATATATGATGCCATGTAGAGTAATAGAGAATGCTGCATTTAGTAGGTATAAGAGAGAAGAATTTTTGTGGGATCCATGATTTTGCATATCTAGATTTCAGACGTGTGTATATTTTCAATGATTATGTAGCATTAGCATGTNTGGAAAATCCCATGGACAGAGGAGCCTGGTAGGCTACAGTCCATGGGGTCGCGAAGAGTCGGACACGACTAAGTGACTTTCCTTTAAACCCTAATCTCGTATAATGGAACCTTATGTTGTAAGTAGTTCAACATTATTATCCTTGTTTTATAGATGAAAAGATAAAGATACGAAGAGATTAAATGCTCTGTTAAGAGTTATCCACCTGGGACATGAGCTTTCTGTGATGAAAGAAATGTTTTACATTTGCTGTCCAATAAGGTAGCCTCTTGCCATGAGCACTCAAAATGTGTGACTAAGGAAGTTTCAAATAAATAAAATGGAAAATTCAGTTCCTGAGTTTTGTTAGGTACAAAGCAAATATTCATAGCTGCATGTGGCTAGTGGCTACCATATTGGACAATATAGAACTAGAGGCTGGTCTTCCAAGCCTCATGATACAGTTTTCTAATACCCAAGCTTCCTTCATGAATTGAAAATGCCTCCACACTAAAGGGGAAAGGGATTTTGTGCCCTAACATTCAAATTGACTAGCCCTTTAGGTTCTAGCCCACCCTGAGTCTTTAAAAGTGGGCATTTCTGTCTGTAGTCATTTCTTTAAGACACAGATTGTCTTATTGCCTCCAAATATTTATGAGACTTAAAACTTTTTCTTTTTCCTGCTTGAATACTATTTCTATTCCTGCTATTATTTTCTTTCCATTTCTGAGGAATAATTCTTAATTTATCCCTTTGGATTCTGTTCTAGGTAGAACAGCTCCCTTTATTTTTGAAACAATTTGGTGTAAGACACTCTGTGTTGTTGCTATTTAGTTGCAAAGTCGTGTTCCGCTCTTTTGCAACCCCATGGACTGTATGTAGCCTGCCAGGTTCCTCTGCCTATGGGATTTCCCAGGCAGGAATACTGGAGTAGTTGGCCATTTCCTTCTCCAGGGAAAATGCTCTTAGATGAACATTTTTCAGTAGTGTTTTGTACCCAGGTACAAAATGCAGGTAAGTAAACCTTTTTTTAAAAAAAGTTAGTTTCCGTAGATGTCAGGACTAGCCAAAGTGAAAGTGAAAAATTTTGGACAGCCAGTTACTTAAACCTTGCTCAATAACTGTTTCAACCAATTTGGAATGGGCCTCTGTAGGGAGTGAAAGAATCTATACTGACATATTGGAAAGACACCTGAACAAGTGAGTTATCACCCAGGGCTGGAGTAGACGGTATGTGTGTGTGTGTGTTCTGTGTATTATGACTGTATTTTCAAATATTCCAGGGTTTTGTAGGGTTTTCTTTGTTGTTTTTGTTTGTTTTGGCTGTGGCTTGTGGGATCTTAGTTCCCACAAGAACCAAGGGGTAGAACCAGGCCCTAGGCAGTGAGCGCTCAGAGTCCTAACCACTGGACCACCAGAGAATTCCATCTAAGGCTTTGTTATATTGCCTTTGCATATATGGTGCTAATGTTGACTGTTCGGGACACTGAATGTGGGGGGATGAAGTTTTATCCTAAACAAATTCCCATTGCTAAGTTTGAGGGTGATGAGAATTAATTGGCATCATAGATGGTGAAAACCTTGGCTCTGTATCTTCTTAGCTATCATACTTGTAATAATGCACAGTGTATCAGGTCTTGAATGGCCTAATAGACATTTTACAATATGGATTCTGGGCTTTTTTTAAAAAAAAAAACATAAAGTGTATCGTATTTGTAAAGCTTCACTTAGTCCGATTTCCTTTGTAGAAGTTCTGTTTTACTTTCTGAATCTTCAGCTTTTGTGGTGTTGTTAACGTGATAGTTTAATTTGCTGCAATATCCTAGAACAAGGTTTACTTTTAAAAAAAAGTGCTTTTTGCTGTAATCATACTTTTGTAGCAACAGTGGCATATTGAAACTATTGATGCTTATGTTTTGCTTTTGAATGATCGCTAGAACAATTAAAAATAGCTCCAGGTTTTCAATATTCTCATCAGTTGGCTGTCTAAACTAGGTTATTACCAGAAGGTTAATACAGTTCAGTGTATCCATGTTTAATTTTATGAGGACTTTAAGTCATCAATTTAAACTATAACATGCCTTAAAAATCTTGTTTTTACCTGAGTTATTCTCCTGTACTACATTTTAAAATGTCAGATCTTATGCCTGCTGTGTCAGAATTTATGCATGGTGTGTGCATTTCAAAAGAAACAGAAATGGTTTCTCAGAGCAAGGAATAAGGACTAGTAATTCAGTGTGTAAAGTTTGACAAAGGACTTGCTTGAGTTTTTCGGACACTTTGATGTTGAGGAAAACTTTGATTTGAACTGATTGTGTTACTGTTTATTTCTTACAAAGGAAAACTGGGACCACAAATGATATTGATGTAACTCCATGGTTGAAAAGTTATGTGCAGAGAAGCCGGGAAATTCAGTCTGTTCCCCTAAGCAACTGTAACTCAGATATATTGCATGAGGTTTTTATGCTTTAATATATGATGCCATGTAGAGTAATAGAGAATGCTGCATTTAGTAGGTATAAGAGAGAAGAATTTTTGTGGGATCCATGATTTTGCATATCTAGATTTCAGACGTGTGTATATTTTCAATGATTATGTAGCATTAGCATGTATTTTTATTTAAGATGGATATCCACGGGTACATCTAGAGATTCCTCTGGATTGTAGAGTTGGTATCATTGACTGATTATGGTTATTAAACTTTTGAAAAAGAAATTCTTGGTCCAGGAGCATAAATTACAAGAATCTATTTTAAAATTGAAACCTAACTGAGTTTTTCATTCTGTGGTATTTGATAATTAACAGTGAGTTAGAAATGTTCATCTTTGCAACAGAATAAATGAAAATCTTGCTTTTAACATGTCTACTGGAGAATATTGACTGCTTATCCTTTAGGAATCTTCTTTGGATTATCTTCATTTTTATTGCCAATTAATTACATTGATTAAAATAACACAGAAATTAAGATGGCTTTTCTTGTTTCCTGTTTTTTTTTTTTTTTT